>CAJDSM010140335.1:0-12073 GCA_903981925.1 Ostrea lurida | reverse complement strand
AAATTGGTACCGTATATGATTTATATTCTGCGTTTATCCTAATTCGGCGAACAGTTGAACACGGCAGGGTGATATTACATTTTCTGATTTATCACATTCTGTGGATAAGGCAGTATGACGTTATCATATTCCGCAGATACGACGGTGACATTGTTAAATTCTGTGGACATCTAGCATGACGTCACATTCTATGGAAACGGCAGAATGACGTTATTACATTCTGTGGGCGTGGGAGCTTGGTATCATGACACCCTGTGCAAGAAGTGAAGTTGAACTTAACAAAATTAGTACAGAAACTTTTAATGATATGTGACGTTTTATCGATGTAGCTTTTTCCTTATTTGTGTTTTGCGCGCTAATTCCAGCAATTGTTCAGTAATAAAAGTGCACAAAATAAAACAGCCCCAGCTTACCAGGGAATTAACAACAGCGACGGGCATTATATTCAACAAGATGTGTTAGCGAAAGATGACACTTCCAAGAGTATCTCACATCCACAGGATAATTCCAAAATGTAATTGCGACAGTGACATTAAGCTCGCTTTCCGTTTTCCTGTCACAGACCCTTTTAACAAGAAGTAACTTACTGTCAATCAACTAATAGCGGGGATCCTTGGCTAGCTGTCGAAAGAGGATTACAACAGGAAGGGTGCTGTTTGGTGCAAATAACGAACGTTCATCAATAAATGTTGGGAAAAAATTCGAAATTTTTATATTTATTACAAAATTTTTAAAAGGTTCTATGGAAATAGAATCCATATACAATACATACATGTATACTGAAATAGCATCGATGATGAAACGTATAAACATTATTGTAAAAAAAAAAATTACAACCTTGTCAATACATATCTTACAAGTTTGATATGACAAAGGCAAATGCCGAGGATTCACGAAGAACATTAACAATGCAGATAACAAAATCATATTGAGTGATAATATCAACAATTTTAGACCACGGAATATGTATTATTGCAAATACGTGTCAGTATACGTGTCGAAGGATAATATACAGGGGAAGATCTAGAAATTTTCAAAGGAAGGGGTTGAGACCAAAGAGGATATTTTCCCGTTCCAATGGAAAAAAAGGGGGTCACAGACCTCAAAATTCTCTTGAGGTGGAATTGCAACCTCCGTAACCCCTTTAGATCCTTCAAAGAGCAAAATATATACCTAACTACTACAAGATCAAGTAAAAATGTTATTTGTTCGTGGTATTCTATTTATCGGATTTATGGTGGGGTGGAATGTAGTATCGTTCAACTTTATACAGGCCAACTAAACCACATCGACGGGTTTTTAGAGTTTCATAGAAATCCATTGCAACATTTAAGTGTTCCATGCCATTTTCACATTCACATAGAATAAGATACGCGAAATTTTCCGAGCGCGTCGTTGCTTTGAGAAAAGTAATTCTTCGAAGTTTTAGGATTCTGGGACAGTTCCACAAAATGAATTTCGCGCCACTCCACGTGCTCCACATTTCTTCCATTGATGGTGTCCGCTCCAGAGCGTGGAATGACGTCAGATAATACACACTGTCCTTGCTGACGGGGGTGCGAGGTAGTTGTTTCACTCCGTCTCTCACAATGCATTCTTTTTCATCGTAAAATTCTGAAAAATCAATTTTTTTTTAAAAGTTAGGAGGAATTGTTTTTTGATTGACACCATATTGAAACCTTAACATTGTAAGGGGGCTAGAATATAAATAGGCGAAGTTAACATGGTGTTAAACGTAATCATAATCCAAAGAAGCATATACAAAATCGAGTGTAGGGCAACACGGACTTCCGCCGAAAACGACGGTAGGATCAGGGGCAGTGGAGGAGTAAGCAACCTCTACTAACGGGTCGCGCCCGCCGTGAGCGCTTAGTCGAAAGAAAGTAAACGGGATTACCCATCGTCAAATTTAGTAGGAAAATGACAGTGTAACAGAGTATGAAACAAATCGGTCAAAATATGACTTAAAAATTTTTCCAATCGTAAACAAGGAGTCATGTACAGCACCGTAGAATTGCGAAATGATGACTTTAAAGAGATCGTTATAACCCTGTAACATTAACTTTTTGCTTAGTGTTGCCTCGCTTTAAAAAGTCCTCATACGCACAGCATGCTCTTGCGTATCGAATCAACTGGGAGATATATACACCATAAGCAGGTGATAGTGGATAATTACTACATAGAAAATAGAAAGGTGACGTTTGCCAAAGTTATCATCACGCTTCATATATAGTTTTCAGTCTGCCATTTGAGTCAATATTAAGTAAAATATCCAAATATGAAGCAGATATGTCAGATTCTGTGGTGTCCTTTATTTCGAGTTCCTCGGGATATATCAAATGGACATAATTGTGAAAATTATGATTGTTAATTGATAGGATATCATCAATATACCTGTATGTAAGATTGAAGAACACAGCAAGTTTTTTCTTTTATCCCGTAACAGTTTTTGTACAAATTCTGCTTCATATGAATAAAAAAATAAGTCTGCCAATAAAGGGGCACAATTAGTGCCCATAAGAATACCAACGGATTGTTGTAAGACATGGTCTCCAAAGACTACATAAATATCATCTATAAGAAACACAAGCATGCTCTTAATATCTACTTCAGAGTACTTGTGTGGCTTATGAATTAAAAATGAAGTTTAACCTAGAACACTGACAAAGTCAGCAAGGGCCCCGCTGGGGCAAATGTTTTAATATACACATCTGCATATGGTGATTAACAAGCGTGCAAAATTTCAGCTTTGCACAATGTATAGATTTTGACTTTTGGTGTTCACAAAATATGATTTGCAAAATATGTGAAGTCCCTCTCCCCTCCCCTAAATATTGACCCCTATAAAATCATTTTTCAATGTGCACATCTGCATATGGTGATGGACAAGTGTGCAAAAGTTCAGCTTGGTTTTTGAGTTTTAGGGTTAACAAAAATTGTTCTCGGACAAAGTGAAAACTATCGGGCGCCGCATCTGTCGATGCAGGAATGAATTAAGGCATAGTAATCCTTGAATTTAGTAAAAATTTACAATGGTCATGGGTTGTTTTTATGTGTACGATCAAAATCCTTAACAAGACGAGAGTTGTTATCCAACACCACAGGAAAATTACGGAATGTTGTATTTCAGGCTCTATCTGTATAGAAAATACAACAATCAAATTCTCTTGTCATCTCTACGTGTTCTATTTCATATACTATGAGGCCTAATCCCAAGTGTCAACATTACATATGTAATGGTAAACCGGACTGAATCCATTATACTGTTACAATTTTCTCTGGGGTAATATCCTCGATATCATATTTTCGTTTTAAAAATACATCTACGGCCATGGGTCCGTATCAGATATTCATTGAGCAATCATTGCTTTAACGCAGAAAGATTAAAAAACAACAACAAACTTTGATGCACAATTCTTTATATGACAACTAGATCGGTAAGTGTTCAACTCGTGACTATTTATGGGACCACAGCCTTTATTCAATTTTTACTTACATATATGCATATACGTTACAAACACGGTTCATATCAACGCATAGAGAGAGAGAGAGAGAGAGAGAGAGAGAGAGAGAGAGAGAGAGAGAGAGAGAGAGAGAGAGAGAGAGAGAGAGAAAATCTTCAGCAATCCAAGAAAATAAATTATCAATCAAATTAGCAAAAAGCGTAAATTGTAACATGGCAAGATCAAGACATCAACAGATTCAATTGACTTTCCTTGAAGCATTATATTCTGGTCTAGAGCTCACTTTCAATGTATTGGGCCGAATTACCGAATTAGGATTTATCCAAATATGACAAAGAATCTCTATCGATCTGAGAGATCATGTACGATTCGATGAATATCCTTCCTCCATCAGCCAAATTGGCATAATGTCTGATTTTGATTTATTGATTTTCTAAAATTAACATCACATGAGGACATTCGTTCAGTAGATACCAAAAATAGAGCAAATTAATTAAAATGAGTGTGTCTATACCGTTTTATTCATAATTTTGGTATTGGCACAAGTGATCGTTCGCAATATACAACGAACATTTGAAATATAGTGGCCTTACAGAAAAATTGGATCTCAGTAGGATTTCGAAGTTTACATTGTATTGTTGGTCTGATGTCAGTGTTTCAGTTTATAGTTATTTATACATGATAAGATTCTCTGGTGTAATTGTTGGTCCGATGATCAGTGGTTTCAGTTATATATGTAATCTAATGACAGGTCTGGTGATATTGTTGTTTTATTTTATAGTTATTATATGAGGCACGGATCTTGGTGTATTGTATGGTTTTTCAGTTTATAGTAATATCTAATGACAGGTTCTTGGTGGTATTGATATTTGGTCTGATGTCACGTTTTTCAGTTTTAAGTATATCTAATGGACAGGTCTTGTGTATAATGTTTTGGTTCAGTTTATAGTTTATCTAATGAGCGGTCTTGGTGGATTGATTGGGTCTTAATGTCAGTGTTTCAAGTTTATTAGTCTTATCTATGACGAGTCTTCGGTGTATTGTTGGTCTGGATGGTCAGTGTTTCAGTGTCATAGTTAAATATCTAATGACAGGTCTTTGGTGTATTGTTTTTGGTCTGATGTCAGTGTTTTAGTTTATAGTTATGCTAATGACAAAGGTCTTTGGTGTATTGTTGGTGCTGATTGTCAGTGTTTTAGTTTATAGTTATACTAATGACAAAGGTCTTGGTGGTATTGTTTGTTTGATGTCAGTGTTTTAGTGTATAGTTTTTTATCTAATGACAGTATTTTTTGTGTGATTGTTGGTCTGCTAGTTTTAATAGTTATCTAATAAATGACAGGTCTTTGGTGTAATTGTTGGTCTTGATGTCAGTGTTTCAGTTATAGTATATAATGACAGATCTTTGTGTGATTGCTTTGGTCCGATGTCAGTGTTTCAAAGTTTATATATGTATCTTAATGACAGGTGCTTGGTTGTTAATTGTGTTGTTTCAGTATTTTATAGTTTATATGATGCAGGTTTTGGTGTATTGTTGGTAAATCAGTTTATAAGTTATATAGTAATGAACAGGTCTTGTGTATTGTTGGTTCAGTATTATTAGTTATATAATGACAGGTTCTGGTGTATTGTTGAGTCTGATTGTCAGTGTTTTCAGTTTATAGTTATCTAATGACAGGTCTTGGTGTAGTGTTTTGGTCTGATGTCAGTTGTTTCAGTTTTATATGTGATCCGTATATGCAGGTTCTTGTGTATTGTTTTGTTTGCAGCTTTATAGTTATATAAATGACAAAGGTCATTGGTGTATTTGTTTGGTTCAGTCTTATAGTTATTTGGACAGGTCTTGGTGTATTTGTTTTGGTCTGATGTCAGTGGTTTCAGAGTTTTATAGTTATCTAATGACAGGTCTGGTGTATGTTGGTTCAGTTTATAGTTTTATCTAATGAAGGTCTTGGTGTATTGGTTCTGGTCTGAGTGTCAGTGTTTCAGTTTTATCAGTTATATACATGAGCAGATCTTGGTGTAATTGTTGGTTTCCGACGTTAAGTGTTTCAGTTATATTATGTATCTAATGACAGGTCTTGGTGTATTTGTTGTTTTCAGTTTATAGTTTATATAATTGACAGGTCTGGTGTAATTGTTTTGGTATGCAGTTTTATATTATCTAATGACAGGTCTTGGTGTTATTGTTTTGGTCTGATGTCTAGTGTTTCAGTTTATAGTTTATCTAATGACAGGTTCTTGGTGTATGTTGGTTCGTTTATAGTTATACTAAATGACAGGCCATTTGGGTGTATTGTTGGTCTGATGTGCAGTGTTTCAGTTTATATATGTATCTTAATGACAAAGGTCTTGGTGTATTGTTTGGGTTCAGTTTTATAGTTATCTAATAGACAGAGGTCTTGGTGTATTGGTTGGTCCTGATGTCAGTGGTAATAACAAAGTATCTCTAATCGACAGATCTTGGGTGTAGTGTTGGCTCCTGATGTCAGTGTCTTCAGTTTATGTTATCTAATGACAGGTCCTTTGGTGTATTGTTTGGTCGATGCAGTTGTAATAGTTTCGTCTAATGACATATCTTGGTGTTAGTGTCTGGTCTGAATTGTCAGTTTGTATTTCAGTTTTACACTTAGTATGTGCAAACGGGATGTATTTATGTTGTTTTATAATCTTTTTTTTCTTAACTTAGTAGTCAGTCAACGTTTGATTTTTATAGCCAGCTATACAATGACTTTATAAACAATCTACACATTAGCTTTATAGTCAGGCTAAACATAATTTTAGGAACGGCGCATACAGTAACTTTTGAATCAGCTTGCAACATATACATGTAATTCTATCAATATCTAAATTGTGTACTGAGCGCGTACAATGTAAAAACGTCTAGTTTTTCATTTGACTTGGCATAGCTAACGTTCAGTCTAACTACACATGACATTGTACATCAGTTCTGCAACACAATAACCAGGTCAAATAATACTGAAGATCAGCTTGATATTGCCAACCTAATAGGGGGCATGGCACGTTTGCTGGAGCTTAAAAATGTTCATATTTTTAGTATTTGCCATTTTTAATGTTTAGCAATGCTCAGCTTAGGGTATTTGTAATGTCAGCAAAATTTGACATCATTTTGTTGAGTTTATAAAGTGAGATAGCATCACTTAAATTCTGCGGTCACTATGTTAAATACAAGGCTCGACTCTTGTTTTTTGTTTTTTACATAAAGATCATTGCTTCAGCAGAAATAGCCATGTTAAAACAAAATGAGATGTTGGAATAATCACTAGGAACCTGTTTTAACTGTGTTTTCAGAATGAACTTGTAACTAATTAAAAAAACTGCTTTAAAGCGGAAGGTATACTAGTAAGTCAATGATAGGTAAATACAAAAACATGATCGGCCTTGTTTGACAATAGTGAAGAATTGTAAGTGATGTATCTGCACTTTTTAAGGCTCAACAAAATGATCGTTTCAATTTTTGGCTTGACGCATCTACAAATTACCCTACAGTGAGGGCATTTTGTAAACATTAAAAATGGAAATGCTAAATAATATAAACATTTTTAGGTGCAGAAAACGTGTCGCATTGGCGCTTTAAATGTGGTTTTGATGATTTCGCTATTATGAGCTGGGGGAGAAACCCATGCTATTGACACTTCATTAAGTCTGCAAAATTCAGTGGGTAAAATTTCTATAGAGTGATATAGGGTAAGGGGTAATATATCATAGAAAAATTGTACAAGTCCCCCTAATTTTTTAGGAATTTTATATCTACAGTCAACTCTGATAACGCGCAACTTTCGCTCTTATCAATCTACGGTTTTAATACATACTGAAAATGGCGAAGAATTCACGACGATAATTGGAGGTAACAATATATTTATTACACACCAAAGCTAAACCGAAATAAGCATCCATGTGTCATACCTGGTGTGAATAATCCTGCCTAGCCGCAGCACATCTAATTGAGAATTTTATGGTTATTGAAGCAGCGCAGGCACGTCGCATTGTGGCACGTGATTCTTCTGTTCAGATGTGTGCGCTTGAAGTCCTTTAATCCTGAACGAAAACGGAGTAATCCAAGCATAAGAGTAACTGAGCTTAAAAGAAAAAAGAAACAAAACAGTTTTTACATATGTAATCATAAACTTTTCTAAGGTGTTTTGGCATTGTGCAGTACGAAATGCGTCCCGTGTTGTTGGTTTTTTATAATACACCGGAATATGTACAAACAAGGGTATTGTCTCACGGATAGTTTGTAAGCTAACTAGCATAAAAAAAAATGATAAAAGAAATCGTATAAACGTAAAAAGCCTTATGTTACTCGATTTCTATGAAAGCTAAAAGAGTGTATTGTATCACTAACTATATAGGCACCTGATCCCACCACTGGTATACCACGGATTCGCGTTTGGCCAACTCTTGATTGTATTGCTGTTTAGGATTTTATTAGTTAGATCACTGTTCGTTATCCCTCTTCTGACACCTTTTCATTCACAATTAGGGCATTGTATAATGTACTTATACGGCATTTGGACAAGTAAGAAACGCATATTTCCGTATTTACATCGTTTTTCAATATGCAGCTGGCATGTCGACTCGTTTTGGGCTTGCTGTTTATAACTTCTCAGATGATCATTGGGGTCTTGGGTTTTGCCTTATATGAAGCCCCTTGCATACTAATATTGGGTCTTCGAGTTGTATATGAAGCGCTCAGACTAAATTGGGGTCTTGGGTTGCTATATAAAGCTCATCTAGCTTATTGGGGTCTTGGTTGTAGTATGAAGGCCTCATACTACTATTGGGGTTTTGGGTTGCTATATAAAGCCTGCAGACTAATTTGGGGTCTTTTGGTTGCTATATATCAAAGCCTCATACTAATATTGGAGTGCTTGGGTTGGCTATAATTAAAGCCTTTTATATGTAGTAATATAGCGGCACTATCCAGCCTGCTTATGGTGTGTTTATCTCCCAGTTGATTCGATACGCAAAGAGGCAATGCTATGCGTATGGCGGTTATTTTTCAAAGCGAGGCGCAACTATAACAAAAAAGTTTGATGCTGGCAGGGTAGATATAACGAATCTCGTTTAAAGTCAATCATTTCGCAAATTCTATACCGGTGCGCTAATAATGACTTGTTTTTTGCGATTACAATTATCAGCTAAGTCATATGTGAGCTGATTTTGTTTCATACCCTTTGCTAGACTGTCATTTTTCGCTACTAATTTGGACTACGGGTAATCCCGTTTTAGCTTTATTTCGACGACTAGGGCTTGCACGGCGGGTGTGACGCGGGTCAGCAGAGGGATGCTTACTCTGCCATGGCACCTGATCGCTATGCCTCGCTTTGTCGGAGGTCCGTGTTTTGGCCTACACTGCGATTTTGTTATATGTTTTATTGAATTATGATACGTTTTGACAAATGTTAACTTTTTCGCCTTTTTGTAGGCTAATATTAGCGGGTGCTCGGGTTGCTATATAAAGGCCTCAGACTAATTAATTGAGGTCTTGGGTTGCTATTCAAAGCTCATACTAAGACTTGGGGTCTCGGGTTGCGATATGAAAAAGCCTCAGACTAATATTAGAGGTCTTGGGTTGCATATATAAAGGGCCGTCAGACTAAATATTGGGGTCTTGGGTTTGCTATAAACAAAAGCCTCAATACTAAAATTTGGGGTTTGCTTCGGTTGCTATTATTAAAGCGCTCAGACTTAAAACTTGGGGTTATTTTCTTGTACTTGGGCAGTATAATTTAATTGTACTATATAGTAGGACTATATCTGTAAGGTTATGAAGTAAAATAAGTGCTTGAAGATGCTTTTACAAAATCAATGCATCGTAAAGGCAAGACAAGTTTTAGTAATAAATCATTATATCTATGAAAAATGCAATCAACGCTGTGCTTTCATTAACAACCAAAGAGCCTACATAGGCCAATATTAGGTCCTGAGGGCTTTAATATAGCAACCAAGATGGTCAAAGAAACCAGCACGAATTATAACAATAGCAAAAGGATTCTGATTGGTTATGGCACCAACGTTGCAAGCATGACCTTTTTCGAAATTCAATAAATGTATATTCATATATACGTATTGTAGCTTTCTAAGGCATATTATGACCAAGTTATAAGCATATGGCCTTGCCTTTTTATTGGGCAAATAAATCGTAAATACGCTTATAGGTGATTTTGCCAAAGCTTAAAGTTTGGAGTGACAGACAAACTAACATCAACATGGCTTCGCGCAATTGGGATCTGGCGGACTAGAAGAGCAGAAGCAAATTGCATTATCGTGGGCATATTACCCACGATTTTAGGTGATAAAAAAAACCAGCCCACAACAAACAGTTATCCAATTTTCTGGATTTCTAATCAAATTAACCCGCTTTGATATGATCTTATTATTTATAATGTCTGATATTTCTGGTGCCCACTTTTGGAGTTTATCTCAACGACATTTAAAATAAATGGGTTTTTTTTATCTAAAACACCAGGAAATGCATTCGCATTGATTTGCCTATTACAATCTAGCTGTTATAAACGCGCCCATAAAGTGCCTAGAATGAAATCAAGCCAGTTTGCCTCCTCCGTATCTTGAGTTTGATAGTGATTGATGGCGAATGGAATGGTGATCTGAAAAGCCCTGAAAAGGTCGCTGGTTTACGATTCGCTCTCACGAACCGTGCTCTAAAAACATGATTTCCCTTCTGAACACACAGGCGCGTCGATTTATAAATTGTGATGGTAAGCTCGAGTTAGTTCAGCACAGTTTAAATGGGCATCTTTCAAACGCTTCCGGCTTTTTTTTGGGCAAAGATCAGCTCGATACTTGTGGTTTCCAAAACTTTCCGGATTTGTACGCCGTTTGGGCGCTCATGCGCGTTTGCAACTGATCGATGTTAGCATAACTACATGTAAAGGCAAAGATAACAGAACAGTGATCAATCCGTAAATCCAAAAAATACACAACATGAGTTGGGCAAACAGCGGAACCCGCTTGGACTACACCAGAGGTGGATCAGGTGCCTAAGAGGAGTAAGCATTCCCTGTTGACTGGTCACACCGCCGTGAGGCTATAAACTTGATTATCGTAAACGGATAAATTCGTAGTAACAATCAGTGTATGAAAAAAACGCGGCTTTAACAATTTGGCTATGAAACACATAAGGCAACATTTCACCCAACGGCAGGCCATACCTGACGAGACGCTAAATCGTTGTAATCTGACCATTTAGAATTTGGGCAAAATGCTACCTTTAAACGTGACTGATGAAAACCCCTGCAACAACAACTATTGTTTGTAAGTAGCCTGCTCGATTCTAAAACTGATGCATAACGCAGAACAAGCTCTTGCATGTAACTTGGTTGCAATTTTGGCAAAACAAACAAAAATACATGAACAATTTAATTTTCACACATTTAAAGTAGCACAATAATCATGTATGCTTTTGGAATTTTTACACTGTGAATTCTTTATGGAAATCAAAATATATAAGACTGTAAAAATGGGCGAATACGCACGAAATCTGCTTGCGATCAAAATGTAAACAACAGCGAGAAAAAAGTTGTGTCTACAACCGTGATAATTCTAAAAAAAAAAAAAATAAATGGAAAGGATATACGTCATATTGTGCAGCGCGCATCTCCTTATATGTTGAAGTAGATTTGCAAAATCAGCGCTTGAATGCTTTGTAGTAAATAGCCTATATCATACCGACATTATTTCTGATGTAAATGCAAAAAATATTTATGATTATTTTTCAAAATACACATGCATATACTTATCGATATGTGTTAAAATACGTATACTATTCGTTTCACAAAAGAGAAAAAGGCCATGGTGTATACATTCGCAAAAGGCAATAATACAGGCACTGCGGCATGTTACATCTTCAGGCGACTTTGTTGTTTAAATCATCTCAGGTTTTGGTAATATATAAATACATTAGAAACAAGTGCTTTGTTCTTTTGTATCTTTTTGCTTTCAATGTTGTAACTATACTTACAAAAGGGCAATAACTTTATTTTAGATGGTATGACGTAAGAAACAAAAATTCGACAGATTTAATTTTTCGTAAAAGATAGCATACTTAATAATTGGCTACTTTAAACTGCTGCCCTCCATGCATTTTAACTATATTGTCTGTTTATACGAAGTATACCTTATATTTTGTTAAATTAAAGTGATGTATAAAAAAAACTTGTAGGTGTGGAAAAGAACAGCCTCCCCAGACGGCAACCATGCAATATAATGTATGTAAAATAACACGAAGAGTGGATCATTTTTTGTCTTACTGGCTTAGCTGAATTTCTACATAAACAGGAAAGCAAACAGATCATCCTAACCAGCCAGATCCGCAAATCTGGATTTTTTATTTTCTTCGTTGAGCAGGCAATAATCGAGCAAGGCAAACCAAAGAAATAGATTTGTCAGCTGAGTCCCACTTAACCCGTGATTTAAAGGAATCGCTAATACCATTCAACAATATCAATTGGTCTCCTTCCGTCTTCGTCGCGTGATGGTCCGGTCTCGGCTCCAGAGGGTGTTAGAAGCACGCCGAGGCAAGTATGCCGAATAAATCGATTTCCTTTATGCGAGACTGTGCGAGC
>CAJDSM010140320.1:0-23848 GCA_903981925.1 Ostrea lurida | reverse complement strand
TATTACTACACTGTTATATTATTTGTTGAGAAATATTCAATTTATCAACATATTGTTCATATGGTATTATATATATACATAATAATATAGCAACATGTGTGTAGTAATCTAGATACATCGTACAATGAACCCGATGATATGTAATGAGTCAATTTGTTGAATTGTTCAATATTACATATATTCTCGATTTCAGTTAATAACTATGTTAAGTGAATTAGTCTCATAAAATATCTTAAACAACACTCATCGTATCTGTAGTTAAACACAAAATTTTTTAGATACTGCAGCTTATCATGTCCGGATGAATATCTTGCTCATTTCCCTAAATGTAAATATTCACACACCCTGTTCTATTATATATATGCGTATACATTTCAACATTAACATTTGCTATAGGACCACAGCTATTCCATCCCAAAACGTGTTTTTTTTTAAGAGAGAAGCTGTAACTTGTCATGTTTTCTCAGTATCAAATGCACAAACGATTTTTAAGCATTCATGCAGTGATTATGTTAATACGGAAATCAAATGACAAATATATTGCCACTAGATTGGATATACAAAAATTTTAGAATAATAAATGTTTTAGTTGCGTCTAGAAAAGGGGCAATTATTTAAAAAAATTAAGACAAATTTTTATAAGTGAAAAACGAAGATATTTAAAAAAAACACATCCGACATATAGGAAGAAAGTCAAAATTACTTTTCACAGATATAAAATGCAGACCAATTATTTGCAAACATAAGAAGCCTTAATCAATTTTTACTGAGTTCTTAACAATTATCCTTTTTTTTGATTAACCATTTAGATATTATGTATATCTTTACTCTGCAGATACATGAAAGATGGCCACATTCATTCTAATGCCTACATGGTTTTTAAGTATTTCTCACAGTTTGCTTTGTGTGAGAATCGTTTGTACCTGACATAGTCAGTTACGACATAAACAACAAAGCAGAGACAATGTATTCATAACACTCTTTTGTAATACAATTTGATCTAATATACAGCGAAATACAATTTCTATTGGTTTAGAATTAATAATTGTAAAAATAAACCGCAGAGGTTTTTTTATAGGTATGTTGCGTGTTGTTATACAAAAATATATCTATTCATAAGAGTAATTTTACTAAATTCGACGACATATGGTCTGAGTGTGAACACCTTCCTCTAGATGGCGTGATGACGTAGCGTATCGAGATGCGGGCACTTCATTATAAGCATGCCTGGAGTGAATTGTTTTTGAGTCAGTTCAACTTCCTCATTGTATTTTCCAAAAGTATAAATTTTGTTATTTAGCCATTCTAGTTTCATCACTGGTCAGAACTCTACCCAATCTATTGAAGTCTAGAATCGAGACGGTTATTTACCAATAAGTTGCCATTTGCTCTCTAAACCGCTACCTTGGTTATTCATGATGGAGATACATGGCTACATAACGTCAATGATAATTTTGGACAAGATAACCAAAGGACTCCAAAACTTTAGAATATGTTACGGGTATTGAAATATGAAAAATGAAATGCAATGGCGCAGACCATTACTCCACACTTAATTTAGTCTATAGTGGAATTCTCTGCCTGTATTATTTCCAGTTGAAGCCCTCTCCGCCTACTTTTGAACACACTCAATAGAAAAGATTAGGAATTACTTTCTTGAAACCTAGCAAGAAAGATTCGTGAAAGGAAGACCTCTTAATGATTTTGGTTTTTTTCGGTTTTTTATTGATGTGGTTCTTACGTTTCTTTTGATAAAACATAGTACCAATCTAAATATATGCCATATCGCATATGATGGATGAGGTTCCCAAGTCCATTTGGGTTTTTTATATTTAAGCGATGTCTCATCCCTGGAACAAGTACAATTATGATCTGAGGCCTTGTGTAGCAATACCAGAAGCTCTTTAATTTACTTTACAGGAGTTTTTTTTCCAGGTTTTTGCTGACTTTTAAAATCCTATGATATTGATAAACACGCAAATTTTTACAACAAGCAATTATTAGATTTGTATGATTATCTTTATGTCCTCGAGTAGTCTCGTGCCACCTAGTTGCCTAATAACACCACAAATAGATTCTTATACTTTAGCATAATGCAATTGTGCTTAATCAATTTAAATTTAGAATCATCTTTTTAACAACAAAAGATATTCAAAATAAATGTGATGACACAGATGTGTAAGGACCTAGGAGGAACGCTCATGCATACTATTATAATTGTGATATATTTTCCATCAATAGTAAGGCTGGAAGGGGATTAAACGGAATCATTTATAATAACAACATATAGTGCGTTAAGTGATAGGAAAACATCAGGGGTAATACTTATACTGATGAAGAACTTCTCATCTTTTAGTGGAGAACCATTCAGTCCTTAAGTCTCTCATAATATTCAATCGATGTAATGGCAGTCATTGTAGGCTAGTTGTTTGCAACCAATGAGAAACATTAAGAAAATTACTCAAATGAATACCAAAAAATTAATTAAAGAATTTTATATCTCAATGTAAAACATGAATTAACCCAAGATGCTCATATAGGTGGCCAAACGATCGACTGCACCACGTCCGAGCCACAGGGTATTGCTTCTATAAGCTTGAAAGAAATTACGCAAGTGACAGAGTTTTTTGGGATTTTTAGAAGATGTAACCACTTGCTATAGAACTAATAATCGCGTTCATTCTACCGCTCCTCGATGGCAAAAGCGTACTAAATGCGCTGGAACCAAACTTAAGTTCTAACTCACACATATCCATAACCATTTCAATGATAAATTTATCCATCTCTCTTGGGTTCAAGTATAAAGATTTTTTTAAAGAATTTCCATTGGACGTGATCTGTCATGTGATAGAGTACACTGTCTGATCCTCGTTACATTTGTGAGCGTCATTCTTGCATACCTCCACCCCGAGCTTCATGTTGCTATGATTTTTGAACAAAGTATCTTGAATTCTCACTCTCCTACTGTCGTGGAGTGATGCGTGTCTCATATACCTCTGTGTCAAGATGTCACTGGCTTCCAGTTGCTATTCATTGATAAATAGATAAGTGATTTTAATTAAAAGTAATATTCCCAGCCACATTTACTAGAATAGGCAGTATCAATGTTAAATCCTTTTTATATTCCTCCCTATTATTGGTGGTGCCCAAAAAGCCCACTGGAGGCGAGTATACATGATTATTTGAAACAACATTGAATCTCCTCGTGATATATCAGGAAGGCTGTTTAACCATCATTCTCATTAATTATTTAATTCCCACACTCACCGATATTACCGACCCGAGTGGATTATTCCTGAAGGACACGAAGATATTTTTTAATAGTGCCAGAGACACAGATTTCTGGCTAATCAAATGTTCGATCTCTTACGAGTTCTATTTATTAATTGTATATCTTATTATGCTCACGTTTATGCCCTGAGGATATTGTTAATACTCGGGCTCAGCATACAACTAATTGTATGTAATCGGTTTGTTCAATTTGTTGGAGTTTTAGCAAAGTCGAGAGAGAAGATAAACGGTCTAACTCTCTACGGAATTCTTTCACAATTGGTAATACCAGAAAGGCCGAGAGCCACTATGGTATTGCCTTGCCATTTAATACATTGCTTCACAGAAATTACACTAGATATGAATCTCTTATACTAGATGACACAGAATGAGAGTTGTGAGACACTTTCCCATCTTACGGAAACGGTTAATATTGTGTCTCGCTGAAACTATTGTATAATAACATGATAACAAAATCTTGCTTTGCTAAACGGAACGTCAAACTAAATGTTTTCGATATGTATAACACATTGACAGCAATCAATATATTGATCCCCGCCATACACGGAGACAAAGGTAGTCTCAAGAATAATATATCCTCAATAAAATCACTTTATACTATAGGCATATCATAATAGATGGAGAAGGCGGTACAAACACACCAAAAGAAGCAAGTGTATCATATTCCTTATCAGCTATTGACTTCTACATAGTTCTGATCGCGTGTTTTCATGTTCGCCTGCCCATGTCCATTCCCCCCCCGCTACACATCCAACACAACATGAAATTACACATAATTCTATTGCCGAACCATTAGTGTAAATATCACACACAAGTATTGGAGGCAATAGATTAAATATATTAGGAATGAGAAATACATAAAAACATTGCAACTAATTTTATAGAACTCAGAACGGTTCCGTCACACTGACCCCCTTTTCAGATCTACACCGTAATGTCGAATAACATATTCAAGTGGTGCAAACACTATTCTTGAAAATCCACTTTATTAGAGAGCTTCCTTATATTTACCCACTGGGTAGGTCATAGATTTGAACACCACCCTTAATTTCATCCTTCTGAACCTCTAGTGATCCAGGCCCAAGCTCCCCCAATACTATATACTGAATTCTTCTAGGCTCCTTCTCTGGGCCTTCAACTCGAATTAGTAACGATTTGCTTGAGAATGAAAAGAACGGATATTATACATTCTATAAAGCGACCAATGCACTATGACTTAATCGCTCTCGCGTGTGCAATCCACACATGTCAGGTCAAACTAATGTAAACTGATATTCCCTCGATATTTGATGTGCCCCCTATATCTTAGAACGTCTAACCCTCACTGCCAGGGGATACGATACACTGTAGTGTTGTAAACAACTTGAATCTCCACTATCATCAGGAAGCTTCGCACTGAATGGAGGTACTTACCAGGCTTTTATACTCATAGCCCAGTTGTTCCTTTTTTGAAGTAAAGTAGCGAGCATGTTTAAAATTATCGAGCGCACACCCTATATTATGTATTGTGCATACCTTATCTTGTTCGAATAAGTACATCCTTGTGATACGATGGGCACATGCGGTCCCCCTAACAATTTAATGTACGCCAGACTCAGATAACTCTTAAACCAGTGCACCCTTGATACCTAGAAGATGATTTCCAGTGTGAAAACCTTCGTAGCGAATGTTGAGGTGGAAATTTTGCCACAGCGAGTTAAGTTTTTATGAGTGGATAAAACAGCGTATAGTTCAAAAAAACTATGAGTATGAGACCTCAAATAACCAGATCTTTAACACACAATATCGACGTCATGCGTCGGAATCCTTGGATGGAGACGACAAGTGTGAGCAGACGGACACAGATCGTCATATACGAGCAGAGAGTGCAATCTTCTAACTATGTTGAGTCATCTAGAAAAAAGCTTCAACTCCGTGACTCCCTCTCCTGCTGCCCCACATGTCGAGACTCAGATTTGTATTGATGTTAGTTTCTAAGTGGTGCAAATTCGACTTGTGTATTCATTTAACCTAAATCACTTACTTCAGCCATCTCATCTGCGCATCAGAGTGCAGATTCAGACAGGTGATAAGAAGGATATCAGTGTTATTCAGGGTGAAATGGTGGGGTAATCCACTTTATTTAATTTTCGTGCTCGCAATGTCGAGAAATAAAGTGCAATCTCCGCGCTAATAATACCCGTTCATCTTTAGCTGAGGTCATGTCGATTAATTCCACAAATGTAGTCACCGGACAATGTTAACGATTATACCGCTGCTGCGGAGCATCGGCGAGAGCCGTATGTACTTTAATTATAACTGGTCAACTACTAATATCAACTCTTACTTCTCTATATACTACAAGCTCACCGATGCTCGCGTGGTGTGATGTAAAATTCACTGATTATTTATATCATCCAGTTCACAATATCAACCCGACACCGACCCATGAGATTATCATGGATAAACATTGAAAACGAGAAAACACCATTGAATCATCGCTCAGGACTTCTGAAGTAGTAGACTCAAGCACCTGCTCGTGCAATAATGAAGCGGCAAAACACTGAGAATATTATTGTAGGAGTGATAGAGCTTGCTGTCCGACTGACATAGAAGAGCCAAGGTATTTATGAGGAATTAATCTTCACGGATAATATACGACAGAGATATTCTCTGCGATCAGGATCTTTTTTTTCGTTTTCTATCAAAAGTAAACATAATATAAGATATTCCTAAATGAGACAAAGTATCTACCTCGCGGAGTGAGACGCCCCGTAAGTATAATATTTATCTCAACAATATATGGCGAGTGAATATCAGAATGAGAAGAAGGGAGTAGTGTGCGAGAGATTTATGCAGACGTATTGTTTACTGTATGTCGCCTAAAAGTGCTTGATTTCGAATGCAATGACCCGCCTAGCGAACAGTGATCTATCGAAAAATAAATGACGTACCAATTATATAGTGCGCCGAAATTTCAATCACCACTTTATAACAGCTAGCCTCGTAACTGTCAGTGCCACATGACACATCGAGTGTGTGTCAACGATGGAGCCACAGTGAATGTGCATGATATTAAGCTAAATGCATACTCGTGAGTTCCATACTCCTAAAATCTCTAATAACATGACACATATTTCGCATAACATACGTCACTCGTTATTGTCTTGCCCCATATACGCCCCAACTATCTCAGTTGTTCATAAACTATTCCGAATATACATGACTAACTTGAATATTTTCATGGTTAAACTTCTTAATTATGTATATAATAAAGTATATATAATACATATTTATTTATTAATAAAGAACAATTGTGTTTTAGCACTATACGGTACACATGGAAAATAAGACATTTCGCTGTTGATTAATATCCTTATTGCGAAATAGACTATCAGTGATTATTATGTCTATGTTGTTAATAGGGAAATAATATAGTCCTACAATCCACTGACCCTAGTCGCAGGCAAAGAATGAATTCATAGTGGTCCGTATATTCAGTTCTCATCGAGAAGATTTAGGTTATAATGTAATACTCTGAGCGTCTACTTGTAAGCGAAATGCTCATATAAAACCCGATAGAAGTTTCCCGTTAAGCTGATTTTATGAATCGATCCATAATGAATTGACTAAGTTCGGAACACGAGATACTGTATTAGCTCACGACTCAGATGGAACCCAAGCAATGCCGGCACAGTAGTAAGATATCCGTATGAAAACTACGCAATTTCTGTTGTTGTTCCCTCAGTAGTATAATAAACCGGAGTAACGTGCTAATTTGAATCGACAATTTTACCGCAAATAAGTGATTAGCAAACAGGCGTAATTTCGAATGGGACTGTGTTGACGAGAGGACTATTTACTCTCTATTTCTCCTTTGCGTAAATATGACAAACCATAAGGATATTTTTCCACCTCTGGTAAGTGGAACACTGAAAGTAGAGTCCTCCAAGGTGAATTAAATAACCCGACTCCAACTCTTATCAAATATCCCAGTAAAATCCTGTGCTGACATGTATGAGTTTTAGTGACAATATTGCACTCTTGAAATAGAGAGTGTTTCTCAGTCTTTAAATACACGGCTTAATCAACTAACCCCTCGATATAAAAGGAAGTAGTTCTAGCTAAGACTACCAGTGGCTTCTTAATATGAAAAGGGCAATACTGTGTAGGATAATTGTTAATACGAAATGACAGTATAATACAAATTTAACGGCAAAAACTAAAGATAACAAAGACCGAAGTGCTATAGAAAACGTACAATAAAATTCAAGCTAAAACGAGTGAATATGACAGTATGGTTTAGAGTGCGATGTGCAAGCAAGATCGAACGAGCACCTCTGGAGGCTTATATACCAGATACGTGAATGAGTAACTTCAGGTAGATGTCTACTAGGAGAAGAATCAGTGTCCAATGATTCGAGCACAATATCATTATCCCAAGACACAATGAGCCCACTATCTCTAATTCAATAAAAGGTTAATGTCTCAGCACACATGCTTTCATACGAAGGAAATTTCTCGTAAATACCCGAATTGCTGGCTATTCTTTACCATAATGTCACGTACGAAACTGGAGAGAACACATTGATGTTAAAACTCAGAGTATTTTCGGCAGAATCGACCGTCAGAGTTAGTTCTATTGAATTACACATAAGAGTCTATATAATCATGTTTGTCCCAACAATTAGATTAAATGCAGAGTGAAACAGAACACGGAGCAGAGAAAAAAGATAATATGATGAGAAACGACGTAGAATCCTAGGAAGATTAAGAATGGGTAAGGTAAAGGAAATCGCTATGTAAATTTGGTCAGAAGAGACAGGGAAGAATAGGAAATCAATAACTATTCACACGTGAGATAAACAAGTATAGAGAGTTCACTAAATGTTACAAACTTTTACTATAATCAGCGGAAGCTAGGGCAAATTTCCATGTAGTTTACTAGACACGCCCTCTGCGATTGCTTAGGATTCCGACAATTCCTAGTGACCTGTTGAAAGCGCTATCTATAGTTAAGATGTGGAAAAGCCGGAGATGTGGGCATCTTCATGGCAACTTATAACGAGAGTGTTCCAGAACGAGTCATATCGCCACCATTCTGATCACTCTCTCTTAACATCTCAAGAAATTTGCGAGAACATCACTGTAATATTAGCAAAAATGGTGACCATTCAACCTCCCACACACTCCTCCCACCTACGCACTGAACAAGGGTGATAAAGAGTGATAGGTTGTCGTGTTTACTCGAGGATCTCGGCTGTTGTGTACCTTTTTATAGTAACTTATAAGTATTGTTGTTAAATTGAAGACCTCTTTTGTCTCTTCGCGCAACAGACATTCTTACAGCTCATACAAAAAATTGTAATCTATCTTAATCAGAGAGAGATGGAATATGAAAAGAATAGTACGCATTAAAGCCTCGACAATGTTTGCCGTGGGACTTAAGATTAAAGAATATGCCCCATATCTTATCTTTCAAGACGTCCACTAACTTCTCTCAGATATATGTGATTTTGTAGTTAAACTGTTTGCTTAGTTTGTGTGTGACCCCACCGTCGCTCAGTGCGCATGCCCACTTATATTTAACTCAGATAATGACAGGTGTCATTAGACCGCAGCTTGTAATGTGGTGAAGGGCTTATCCCTGTTGTTTGTACGTTGGAGTGCGACACCTTCTTTGGTTAGCATTGAAAGGACACAGAACAATCTACAAAGTAACTTGCCTGTACATCAGTTAATAATTCATCCTATTCTCTCAACAGTAGGCGACACTCATGACACAAGCGACGTCTGTTTAAAGGAGTTAATATGACAGTGGTCTGATTCCATATGTAGTTGAGTTTATTACTACTCTCAGGCTCAGTGTTACACTCTTCTCAAAGTAATGATGATGAGTATTAATAAACATATGGAGGTGTGTGCACACAATAAGCTATGGACAGATTAAAGTGAGTTGACTGGTAACTAATGCACACAGGTTGTTACTCCATTGGACCAATATGCGCTGTCACATTGATGAAATAAAGAAAACAGCGACACTTGAAAAATTGATCATACATTCAATGATAATTTATTTGTCTTTGCTTACAGCACTAATTTATAATAGATAAGCAGTTGTAACTATTTAGAATATTCATTTCAATACGAAAGTTCAATTTGAAAGTGTATACTGAGTGACTATAAAATTAAAGTACCATTCATAGAACATCCAGACATATTGTGGTAGTAATGAAAATTGGTCCTCTTTATCCTGTGTGGATTGTGAGTTTAGTGCTAAATGTAATTGAATTGGTCTGCATCAATCTAAGCGATTCATAACATATCATCAGAAATCACATTTAGACTTGTAGGTTTATAATCCATTTTTGTTTCAATAATGAGAGGTGTACTGTAGTAAATATTACTTAGAAAGACAAATAGTTCAGTAACTACTGCACCAATTACGTACTCTATTGTTATCCTTATCTCTAAGCTACACTGAAAATGCTGTAGTGACATCTAACTTTAGAGTGTTGCAATACTATCAAACTCCCCTCTGTTCACTTCCATACCAGCATCTCTCTCCCCTCGTATGAGTCCTCGGCTTGGCGATGAGAGGCTATCGCACTTATCCTCCGTACTATGACACATGGCGAGTACTGTGTGAAGAAGTACATCGACACGATAGTTTAAGCGTATACAGACGTACTAGGCAATAGTCCCATAGAACAACCCAAAGTACAAAATCGAAGTGATAGGGCAAGAATGCTTCGAATCCTTGCGAAGCTAAGAAACAGAGCTGCCAGTGCAGGTGCCGAAGTAAGTCTCCATAGCTGTTCAGGACCGGGGTGTCACCACCCGGCGCGGGAGAGCCTGGTAGCTCCGAAGGACAATAGTAAATTGCAGGTTACGTGATGGGTGTACCCGTCGGTTCAAAACTATTGTATTACAGAAATTACAGAGGTCCTAACACAATAGGCTATCGTAGCTAACAAAGAGTCGAGGGTCCCAGTAACTATGATTGAGACTCTTGGTGCTAACTTGATCGCAACAACGGGATGCGATTAAAGCGACCATAGAACTTTGCGAAATGATGGAGCCTTTAAAACGAGGATCCTCCTCGTGATCATCATGGAACTCCTGCAGACCTTATCTAACTTTATTGAGTAGGACCGTAGTTAGAGATGTGGTGCACCCGTCGCGCTTTAAAAAATCAGTCTAACGCATCAGGCATCCTCCTGTCCGACTATCGAGTAATTCAGTACTGCAGAAGATCGTACACACCATTTCACAGCAGAATAATAAATAGTGGAATTACGATGTTACAATACACAACAAAAGGAATACAAGATGTAGAGCTAATGACAAACCGATCCAAAGTCATCAAACGGGTGTTACCAAGAATATATAAACCCAGGCAGTGGAGCTCGAGTTAGTATCCAGGCACTTTACAATTCCCGAGACCAAGAAGCGAGTCCGGGAATAGAAATGAAAGGTCGTGCCGAGCATAAAGCAATGAATCAGGCAAATATTTGTTGTGATGCAGATCATAAGAAGCAATAGACCAAATGAAATCGTGTATAATGGTGATGATTCTATCAAAATAGATAATATATCAAACACCCCCGTTATGTTTAAAATCCATTCCTACTGCCTGCACCTCTCTATCTGTTAGTGTGAGGACGTAAATCGATCACTGTCGTCTAAGACACACCACCGGTGATTGTGAAGTGGAGCACTGTCTACATAAGCATCTGCTAACTATCTGTCTGCACTGTACAAAAAGGAGAAAACCTCATTATACAAATCCAAATAATACTAAGTGAATCCATTGAGTCCAACGTCAGCACTCTTTATCCCTTCGCGTATCACTGGTCATAAATGAAATATTTTCCGATCACTCGGTGTGTCAATCTGTGGTGAAAAATACTGATCCGTGCTCATGCGATGTCCAATTTTGATATGGGTAAGAACTAATGCTGGCCCATTAGTGTGTACCACCTATCCCATTAATATGGCTTATCTGAATCTATATTTTGTTAACACCTCCTCTTCAAGTAACCGCAAGTACCAATATTACTGGGAGAAGACGAACAGTTAGTCTTAATCCGTAAGTGGTAAATATAATAAATCGTAGCCACCTCCCTCGCATCCGAGGTGTCTAACCAAACGTCACAGCGACTTCAATTTGATCGCGAGCTGTGGATTTCTCTCATCATTTTGTGTAACCGTGCAAACTCTTACCTTCCCTCGTGTGTTCCTTGTAAGGTTATTATAGCGTGGGGCAAACTGGACAGCAGTCTTAGAATATTGGGGAAGTACCGAACACATTTTTCTGCTTTACTAACGAACCCAATTGTAAGGCCCCTTTCTTTTTACTTACTCGGTGACTATAGAATCAAACAACGACTACACCTCACTATTTTAGTGGCGCAGTAATGTCCGCTCACGCCCGGCCTTATAACATTATTGTACAGTCTATGCCGCGGTGCTAAACTGAAAAATGGGCTCGTTCAACGTGAGCGGAACGAAATAATCTTAAGTCCTAGATACAGATCATGAGCCCTAGGGCTTCAACAATGAATAAGCTCTTGTATGCAAAATAAATGCTCTCTTATGTCGTAAATCGAACTATTTATATTAATTATGACTGGTACTCTTTGTGTCTAAAATCAGAAACTGATATATCATCCAGAAATAATATTTAAAGATCATGATCAATAGACCAAGAAGATAATAAATCACTGATATAACATGGTATTTACGACATAAAGGTAGGGGTCCCATACCTTCATCATAACAGTGAAAGAAAAGATATGCGATCCCTATTGAACTTGTTTGACAAGAACTATCTTTCTTCACCCACACCTTATAACCATCTTGCCATCCTAATATCACTAACTATTTATGAACAATGCCTCTTTACCAACTTAACGAACAATGTATGGTAATCACTACGTCTTGTGCGTCTAATTGTCCAAGATCCTGGATTTGATATATTTTCGCAGGCTCTGCTTCAAAAATGTACTTCAAATAAACCGTCTACTTGCTTACACGATGCATATGTGCCTAACTATAATTCGCAAACGGACACACCACGAAGAACCTCGCCAATGAACGATGTCCTGATCGCGAGATTTTATTTCCCCTGCCACGACTGTTATGAGAAAAAGTCGAAAAAAAACACAAAGGGGTGTCTGGCTCAGAACTTAGCGCAATAACTAATCCACCTAAGCTGGAAGCTAAGAAATTTTAGGATTACATCAAAAATTTGTTATTATATGATTGAAGGGCACCTTTAAAAGCGTTAGTCCCTCTAGGGTCGGGCGGTTAATATAGATGCAATGTGTATGATTACAAGCTCACAGATTCGCGTCATGTGTAGAGAAACATGTCTTAGATCTCGATGATAGAAAAGTAGAATGAGAATACATTAAAAGATCTAATATGATAGGGAAGCGTGGTTTAACTAACTATGTAAGATAAATTACTCTACACCAAATAACGTACCTACATTTAGAAACGTCCCGTGAGTGTACATCTTATCTGAACTGATAGAAGAATGCAAACCAATTCTGCCGTGGCGATTCAGATATAATCAACTGCGGACCCGAACCTCAATTTACCGGACGGAAAATGTCTTGGCTCGGGAAATGCGCGAGAGTGAGTTGATTCCAGCCCATGTAATTCAGGTTACTGAGCACCTCGCAATCTCACGTATGATATTTTGAATAAAAGACGCTTAGAAAAATGTGACTCTTTGGAACTTCTGATTAATAATATCACCTCATCTGATAAAAAAAACTGGCATCCTTAGTTTTTGAGTTAGTACTCTAAAATCCTTTCCCTATCTCGCTCATTTCCAATTAATATTAATATTAGATTAATAGATTTGTCCTATCCCCTAATCAAAATCAACATTAACTTTATTCTTCGTCTAATCGAGAAAATGTCCAGAGATAAATTAAGCATCCATATACCACAAGACAGAATGATTGAGAATTGTTGCCTATAATTATAAGATATTATTGAAATTTGTTAGGGCTGTCTATATTAGGTATGTTCTAACCCAAAAGCGGTCAACTATCACTGCTGGCTATGGTAATCAAGGATAGGAGAATGAGAAAACCTCGTAATAATGTCTGCCTCAATTGTTGATATTCCCCAGGTGGCATGAAATAACAGCTGTGTACGTGTAATGTTGAAGAAAAACCATTAGTGCAATGAGCCAATTAGTTAATATTTCCACATTGCGTGCAAGAATTTAACTGTGATCTGTTATTAATTGATCATACGATAACACATGTTGAACGAGTCACACAGTGAGAAAGGACGAGATGCCGATAAGTCTACCCAACCGCCCATATTGTCACGAGCCAAAGTTTTGAGGCGTTGTGCCCAGAAAATAACTAAGATGAACCCAGTAACACACAGGACAAATCTACGTGGTTAAAGTACATTTCATTTTGGCGCAAGAGGATTAAGACTTACAGGTCCACAAGCGCTAGTACCATGAGCCAACTCGTGCGCCGTGTTGTGTGGCGCCATTATTAACAAAAAGCTATCGAAACTCGTACATAATGTTGACACTGAATTGTCTCCAAACCACACGCGAGTAGCACCTTATAGCACTGGTCAATGTAGTCAGTAAACAGAGCCCAAGTTGCACGAAAACCGGAGGGAAGGGCCCGGGGACGCACCAACCCCCGACCATAGTCGGACAGAGGAACGAACAAGCGAGTCAGCAGGTAAAACGGACGAACAAGAGCGAGGAAAACACATCAAAAGACGCAAGTGAACCAAGGAGCAGAGGAAACGAAACGACAGACGGAAGCCAGAAAATCAGAGGCGGCCGGACAAGAGAACAACACAACGAGCAAGAACACAGCAATGCGAAGAAATCCAAGCAAGACCGCCAGCTAAGTCAAGGAAGGACAACACAAAGTACAGAACGATGAAATAAGTCATGAGCAGAACAACCAAACAATACGAATGAAAAGCGGCGGAGGAAAGCAGCAAGCGTGCCGACGACAAAAATTCGACAAACAGATAACAAGATGAAACATAAAATGGCACGCCACACACAACAACACGCGCGCACAAAGGAAACAACCTTGAGAGAAGATCACAGAGCAAACACACAGACGTGAACAACCATCACAAACAACAGCACGAACCAACCCAAAAGCTCAAATCGCCCTGCCAATACAGGAACACACACATCCTATAATACCACTTCCAATTGATTATATAAAACGGATAAGCTTAACAAGGACCAGACACTCTAAAGAAACCCAACACAAATATATGCAACAAATATATAAAACAAAAAAGCTCAATCAATATCAAACACGAATAACAATCAAGAACCCAGACAGGAACCACAAAACACATCTATTCATACCCCCCCATAATACCACCTAACATGAACAAGACAAAACAACCCATAAAAAAGCTAAGGTAAGTATCCAAATACTATAAAGAGTAAACCCAGGCAAACAGATCCATCCAAAATTACCACTAAAACAAGCCAAAGGGTAATCACCATCAAAACACAAGGAACAAACTTCCAAACCACAAACGAAACAACCGCCAGAAAGGAAATCAAACACACAATGTGCGGAACATCCTCAACAGACCATTGTTGGAGATTAAATACTTGAATCACACAAAAACATTTATGACTAAATAATAATAAACAGCCAAAAGTATCTGAAAATCTGACAATTAACACAACGTCAAAACCAAAACAAAAAGAAAGCTGCCATGACATCTATAGAATTCAAAAAAAAAGGGAATACATTAAAAATCAAAATCAAATAAAATACACACCATAGTAAACATAAAGAAAAAAGTAAAACCAATAAAAAAAACAAAAAACAAAAAAAAAAAAAAAAATGAAAAATCCGAGCATGAACCAAACACAAAAAATACAGCACAAGCCACTCAAACCATAAAAAAGATCATTTAATATATAAACAAATACAACAGAAAAAACAAAAAAGCCCAACACGAACAATACAGAACAAACCAAAGTAATCGTCCAAGCCGATAAGTAAGAGTAACCGATTAATAAATGTGCAAACAATATATCTAATGTCTCAGTTAAAAACAAACTTAACCCAAAGCGACAAATCACGAAATCGTAGAACACGAGACACATTATCACAAGTGCACCCGAACATAAAACAAACCGAAAAACAAACACAAAAAAAACCAAACAGGAAAAAAACATATAACACAAAATACAATCAATCACAACAATAAAAATCAAGCACAACAAAACTAAACTGCTACAAAAAAAACAAATACGCAAACACCATACCACAATATATAAAAAAAGAACCAAAAAAAAAACAACAATAACAAAAAGAAACAACAACAAAGCAAGCGAAGTCAAAAAAACGACATTACATCATATAAACTTATTCAGTACAGATTACAGAACGGAAAACTATGATACAGTCCGACCATCCCATCTAGAAAAAGATCAAGAACGAAAAAAAAAGATAGATAAAACGTCAGACAGAACCAAACCAATGAAGATCACAAGATACCCCAGACCAACAAACACCGACGATCGCTTAACTACTATAGCAAATCATAGTAACTCCACAGGAATGATAACCAGAAGTAGAGTAGACCCAACACATTCAAGATTCTACGAGATATATGTACAAGGCTGTCCTGTGTGTACAACCAACAACTAAACAGTTTACATATGAACAGCACAACTAGCCACAGAACACCATCCGGAGCAGAATCCTATACATCTCTACTTCAGCATCACAACCGACCTCAACACGCTGAAACGCCTAGCTTTTGTTGTCTGCTGTTTTTTCGAGAACGTTCGCAACGATCCGGGGTATAGTTTCGCCTTGAACTCGATTTTGTAGTGTTTTTTTGTAGACTATTGTATTATCCGTAATTTGAGATGATATCTGTATTACTCGCCATTTTCTAAAAATAAGTACATGTACTCATTACCATATGAAGGACGTTCAAGCCAATATATTTATGCTAAACAGCCATTGAATACCTATGTATAATGTCCATAATCATCGTCATAATGAGCATGATATCAAAGATTTATAATGTTAGCGTTCCAGAGTAGATATGTGGTTGTACTAGTAAATATTCCCATGATACATTGATTAAACCTATTTCGATGATGATGTAAGGACACATTCATAGCTTACATTTCCAACTCTGCAAAGGAATTACAGTCATTTCTCATAAATAGCTTACGATAGTTTGATGGGATACATTTATTTTCAGTCACTTGAATATACAAACATCAAATATGACTGTCGTATTGGAATGAGACATATTAATTCTAAATGTTACAAGAACGCATTTATATAATTTTAGACTGTAAGCAAAGACAAATAATAAGTTGATCATTGAATGTCGTCCTGAATATGATCAATTTTTCAAAGTTGGTCGTTTTGTTTAATTGTCACGAAACATTGCCGCTTCTATATAACAATACTATGTCCATGGCACACCCCATATGTTTAAATAAACTCTATAGTGAGTAGAGTGTCCAGCTAGAGAATATAAAAACTCAACTAAAGGAAAGCCCTGTCAAAGCTTGTTAGATTGCTCCTGGTTACTGGTGCACTACGTCGGGTATTGTATAAATTGTCTCAAGAGGAGGTGTACTATGCCACGTCAACGGATGCCCTCATTAATGGTACATAAAAAACAATTCATACTGCAAGCGAATAAAGTTCACCTTCAACAGCTAACATACAATATCTGATATCTGATGCGTTATCACTTGCACTTAATCAATCAATCTTAAGCCGCACATCGATATATCTCTATAATTTCATGATTTCCATTCTTGATAATGATAATCATAAATGTGCATGTGATAAGAACATTGACGGCTGATTGACCAAAGAAAAGGTTTCATTTACACAAACAATTTACTTAACAACGGTACCACAGCTGGACATATCTTAGAATCATACAACTCCTCCAGTGCCGTTGGAAAAACTGTTTCAGGTAATATGTATCAATTTTCCTTTTCGTTTGTTTTACTTTTAATGAGGAAAACTGATGAGTGTGTAGGAACCATTGTATATTGCCATGAGATAAGAAACTCTTTTACACATTTATTGTCTAACCTAAGGTACTCCACAGCGGAGGTCTAGTAACTACAATAGAATCCCTGCTCCCGTAGTTAACCGTATACCCAAAGTATATAATATGTTTCAAAGCATTAATCTATTCATCTCATTATGACACAAATTAACGGACATATATAATTAATCTTAGGAAGGTAAACAATATTATGATTCCTCAGTTCTGCTGTATGTTATAAGAGTTTCAAATTCCTTAACTGATCTTATGGTTAATTCAAAACTAACTCTACGTCAAATTTTGGAAAAAACCTAATTTACTAGTTCTGTTATTACTGATCGTGCAAATTAATAGTTAATTACAGCCATGCTTGTGGCTCTTGAAGCAAGAATTATGTCTCGTAATGAAGTCATGGCTAGAACATAACATTATATGACAG
Source organism: Ostrea lurida (assembly GCA_903981925.1). Taxonomy (NCBI): domain Eukaryota; kingdom Metazoa; phylum Mollusca; class Bivalvia; order Ostreida; family Ostreidae; genus Ostrea; species Ostrea lurida. The sequence continues at coordinate 6,066 of CAJDSM010140320.1, read as the reverse complement.
CAAAAAGGGCTCATGGCGGAATGAATACGGTCAACCAAGGGGATGGCTATACTCCTCACGTAAGCACCTGATAACTCACTCTAAGGAATATCACAGATGGGTCCCGTGTTTGTATACTCAACGCTTAATTGGTTTCCGTTAGGAATTAGATGACAGTGCAACACTGTTCTAATAGTCTTTAAGTATTTCCACTAAATTTGTAACGTATCAAATTTTCGAAACACCAATGCCATGATAGAACTGGACAAGCTATGACTTTTCCCTATAGGGGACTGGTAAGGATAATGAACAATGATGTGAATCATAACTCATATCGCAGGAATTTACAAAAGTTAACAGTTGGGGAAACACTGGACCTGTAGGCACACCAGGAGGGGGATCTGTGTGCCTACGAGAATAATAATCCTCTGTGACACGCATTCCGTTCGTAACCTTGAAATTATGCAAAGCAGTTTATCTATAAACCACGTTATCTTTACCTTCGTTTTGTTGTTTCACAAAGTATTTTTCCTTGACTTAGTCCAATAATAATTATATCACTGAATTATCTTTTTTGCATTCCCAAAACGTAGTACCATGTAATAATTCGAGATATTTCAATAGAAAATATTTTGACGAATTATTCAGGACGGGAATCATTACACCCTAGTAAACCGTTTCATATATCAAAAAAGTATGTATTCGCCGTTGTGAAACCATTGTTTAAATGAAATATAGTTTATAAAAAGTTACAGTAAAAAACACGTGTGTTTACTTTTATAATACTGAAGTGCGACGTAATCGTAACAATCGAATTACTGATCGATTGGTCTGTTTTAATAAATTTCACAGGTGAATAGAACTCTCTGAATCCGTGCTACGTGCCATATTTCAGGCATTTATTAAAGCTATGAATATTTTCGGTTTATTTATAATCATTCGAAGTTCGCTGTCACATTGCAAACAGAATTACACCCCCCCCCCCCACCCACTGCCCATGTTTATTATTATGTATTCATACGTTATGTTGAGGTCGACAGCTTATTGGATTTTTTCTTTTGCTAGAACGAAAACCCGCTAGTTGAAAGAAATTTGTATATTTGTCGCAATAAAATCTGTCTAGCTCATGCACGGCGAGCTCATCCCGATACATATGTTGCATTCATGTGCCGACGAGCTCATCCATATACATTGTGCTTTGTTGTTTATAATTTAATAAATGACTTTTTATGTTCGTGTTGGACAACTGATGAATTAGAAAACATAAACAGAATCATTTGAGTTAAAGATATATGTTCAATTAGTTAATATTTCGCGGAGCGCGTTATCGGTAATTGGTGCCATCACACTCGACAATCAGTAAAACTGTATATTCGGTGGAATTGATGATTTAAGGTAAAGAATACTAATTGAGTACCCCCATCTGCTGATCTCTTCATTTATCTAGGATGGCGGGAGACCGAAGTATGTAGGTAAGATAACGAGTGAATTACCTAAACCTCAAATCATTAGCTCACCTTTGAAGCGAAGGCTCAAGTGAGCTTTTCTGATCAAAATTTGTCCGTTGTCTCGCGAGTCCGTCGTCAGCGGCGTCGTTCGTTCGTTGTTGTCGTTAAACCTTTCCACATTTTCAACTCCTTATTCACCAGTACCGCTGGGCCAATATTCTCAAGCCCGAAACTCTGGTACAACATCACCATTGGATAAAGTGGGCTTTACTTGTTCCAATATGAAGGACCAGGCCATTCGTCAAAGGGGAGATAATTCACAAAAATGCAAAAATAGAGGTGGTGTATTTAAAAATCTACTCTCAAGAACACTGGGCCTAGAAAAGCTGAAATTATATGGAAGCCTTTTCCTGATATAGTGGAGATTCAAGTTTGTTCAAATAATGACCCCCGGGGGTACGATGGCGGCCCACAATAGGAATGTCATAAGTTTGACATGTGCTTATTAGAGGAAACATCTTTAAAAGTATTCTTCTCAAGAACCACTGGCCAGAAAGATCAGATATTTATAATGTGAAGCTTCCTGATAATAGAGGGATTCAAGTGATCAATACAGACCCCAGGAGTGGTACTAATGGGCCCTCAATAGAGGGATCAAAGTGTTACATATGATTATATAGGTAAATCTATTAAAAGGGGCATGGACACGTTCTGAGCTAAAAATGTTCAAGTTTTTTAGATTTCCATTTTTAATATTTACAATGCTCACTATGGGTATTTTTCTAATTGGTCTGCAAAAAATTTTGACATTTCATTTGTTTGAGTCGATACACAGTTGAGATCAGCCAATTATACAAATTTCATCCCTATGGTAAAACCGCGAAAGGTTGAGTCATGTTTTGTATTAACCTACGATTGCATAGGGCTAAGTATACGTTCAAAATGTTTAATATAGCGAGAGTTATCTTCATTAGTTTAACAAGTTATATCATGAAACACAATTAAACAGTTCCTTAGGATTCTCACATCTCATTGTTTAAATCATGGTTTATTCCTTATAGTGAGAGGCAATCTTTATGTAAACAAAAACAAGGCTCGGAGCCTGTTTACATTGTGAAGGAATTGCAAGTGCAGTATCTCTCTGGTAACTCCATACAGAATTGACGTTCAAATTTTATGCCTGACCATTAGAAATACCCTAAAGTGAAAGCATCTGTTCAAAGTGCATTATAATAATAGAAACTCTTAATACTGTTTGCAAATTCAATTTTATCAGGACTCAGAAGCGTGTGTCCCTGCCCCTTTAAGAAAAAAATCTTTCCTCCCTCGAAGAACCACTGGTTTAGGAATCTTGAAATTTGTATTATGGAAGGCTTATCTCTGATCTCTCTACTGAGAATATGATTCCAATTTGTTTTCATAACTTCATGATCTCCTCCTCTAGTGGGCTTCACTTTATGGGCCCCGCTATAGTTTTAGGGACAAGTGAGTTTTACATTTGAGTAAATTATAATTGGGAGGAAATCTTTATAATAGAAATATTACTTACTTTCAAGAGACCACTGGGAGCCCCAGAACCCCTGGAGAAAATCTGTAATCATAATCTTGGGGAAGCTTCTGATATAGAGGAGATTCAAGTTGTTCAAAATACATGAACCCTCCGATGGGTATGATTGAGGCCCCAATAGCGCGGAAAATCAGAGTCTTAACATGCAGATATATAAAGCAAATTTCTTTTAAAAAATCTTTTTTTATTGAACCAGAAGAGTGGATATTATTCTGAAAGCTCCTGATTTTGAGTAGATTTAAGTTGGTCAGATAAATGCCTCCACTCCGACAAGGTTAGATTTTAGTTTTACAGTAGTACATTCTAAATCCCAAACTTTCTGGCTATTCTCTAGTTTAAGCAACTGTGCCAGGTGAGCGGATGTGCCATGGTGCCTCTTGTTACTTATTTTACAACTTGATATTATTATTTTTCATTGTAATTTCTTAATTTCTATTGTTGAAACAACACCACATGACTTATCATAAATTCATATATGACCGATGTTTCTAAATAGAAGTATTATAAACCTGATGTTTTCCTAACATAGCACCAATTCGTTATCCTCAGCTTTCTATTGTGACGTCACAATTATAGTGCTTCCCTCAGCTTTCGCATCGTGTCAGACAAATTATAGTGCTAAATCAAAATTTAGCATTGCATAATACTAAATATTTTGGTAAGTTATTAGCCAGCTAGAACTATTAGAAAATAATAAACAATTATAGCTTGTTGAATTCAGGTCAATTCATGGTTTATAGCACAACCCTAGAGATAACAGTGTAGATCTCGTATTCATCCTCGATCAATATGTGTACTTCAGGGTTGGTGCTATAAACACCATGGATGACCTCCTCATCAATATGCTATAATTGTATATTATTATCAAACGTAAAACACACAAACAAACAAAACCAAAATAAGAGGTCTCTTTCACTCATTTCTTGCAGGTTTCAGAGTATTACATCTTTCTATTGAGTGTGTTAAAATAGGCGGAGAGGGGCTCACTGGAAATAAACAGCAGATCATGTACACTAATTAAGTGGGACTTGTTCGCGCATTGCATTCATTTTCACATTTCAATACGTACATTTCTAATGTTTTTGTCTTTGGTATCTTCACAAATTATCATGATAGCCATTTCCTCATGAAAACAGTAGCGGTTTAGAGCAATGCACTTATTGTAAATACCGTCTCGTTCTAATTCAATAGATGGGGAGTCTGACAGGGATGAAAATAGAATGTAAATAACAAAAATTTTACTTTTGGAAATACATGAGGATGTGAACTACAACAATTCACTCCGGCATGCTTATAATGAAGCGCCTCATGACGTAAGCCATTGAGAAGTGTTGCAGATCATACACCTATTTATTTTTAGAAATATTTTTTTAAATATTGCATACTAAACCGTGGTTTGATTATATCTAAACATAGAACTTCCTGTTTGTCAAGTTCAAAGTTTGATATATGCTTGCTGGTGTTTGCACTGCTTGCACTCGTTTCCCAAGCAAACTGTAGAACTAACAGAGGGATATGTGGACCACCACGGTAAGATACAATTCTATGTACAGGTATTGTGAAACTCATATTGTAGGCTCTTATGTTGCATTGTCTGCATTTTATATCTGTGAAGTAATTTTGACTTCTTCCTATATGTCGAGGTTTTTTAATTCTCGTTTATTTTTCATTGTTTTTTTTTTTAATAATTGCCCTTTTTAGCAACAAAACATTTATTTTCTAATTTTGTATATCCAATCCATGGATATTTGTCATTTGATTTCCGTATTAACATAATCACTGCATGAATGCATAAAATCGATTGTGATTGAACTAGAAAACATGACAGTTACACTTTTAAAAAAACGTTTTGGATGATGCATGTGGTCTTTAGAAGTTGTGAAATAGTATAAACAGTATATTCATAGGGAAATGAGCAGATATTCGCAAATGAAATGAACTAAATGTGTTACAGATGCCTATGGGTGTTAGTTTGATTAATACTGTTATTAACGATCAATGTAATAAAACAATGTATATACTTTTACATGTAATAATTAAAACTTTTATATATTTGTTTAATAATACCTATGCAAAAATAGCTGTATTGAATATTCACAATATACAGTGATAAATACTGCATTCCATCTTTTGTTCGTTATACTATATAAAATGGCGAAGTAACAAAGTATCAAACGTAATCATAGTCCCAAAAACACATACAAAATCGAGTGTAGGGCAATATACGACAAAGAACATTTTACTCGATCGCGAGAATTGTATCCATTTCATTAATTTTGCATAACTATTCATTCTAACAGTCTGTTGGAATTCCCATGGGTACGAATTGTGCTCCTTTGTTAAGTCACCTGTTTTCATATTCTTACAAAGCAGAATTTATTCAAAAACTTCTATGAAAAGAAATGTATCTAGCTGTGGCCTTTAATTCGGCATTTTAATATATCACGAGTTTTATTCTATATAACATATCGTTTTCATTCGTATGTCGGGTGGTGGTCTATATATATTGTTTTGCGTCCTCCCGAGAACACACTTCATCCATATGGATAATCAAAGATGGCGCACTAACAAACTATCACCGCTAAGCAGTAAGTCCAAAAGAACACAATACAAAATTCGATGATGTAGGGCCATACGGACGTTCGACAAACGCGAAGGAGTATTACCGGTTTGCCCATAGGAGGATGTAAGCATCCTCTGCTGACTGTCACAGCCCGCCGTGAGCCGTTAGTCGAATCTAAGATACGGGATACGAAGTCCACATTTACCGGTAGAAAAGAGAACAACAAATATTGTGCAAATGTTCGGTCCTCGTGTCTTTTAGACTGGGCAGGCCTTTATACCGATGCCACAATTGCTTTGACACGGGAGCTCGGTTTTTTGCGGTGTAAGTCGGAGGACCGCTCCATTTAGTTACCTCTTGCGACAAGGAAGGGGTATTGAAAACCTATTCTAACCCTGGACCCCTACGGGGCTTCTTTCGTATGTCTATTCTATAATTATATCCCCGTGAACTAGAAATAAAATATACCACAGTCATCCATATATGCATCTTCGCTAGCCAAGGGTTTT
>CAJDSM010140278.1:0-18234 GCA_903981925.1 Ostrea lurida | reverse complement strand
TTTTGATAATCCAAATAATAGTATTGACTATAAAAAATAATGTTCGCTCGCATGTCAAATATATCCAAATAAAATTTTTTCACACAATTTTTGACAATTGTTATACATTACACACAAAAAATCTTGACCTACACTGGTCATGACATAAGACAGAAACGTGCCCTTGAAAGTTCTTTGACATTGTTGATCCGGTGTTTTTAAGCTTTTCTTATCTTCTATATTTATGATACATTCCAAATTAACTAATTAAAAAATAATTATTTGGTAATGCAAAATGATTTCCTTCAATGTCATTTCAGAATCATTTTAATCTTGTAAGCGCATCGTTATATTAGACAAAATTATACGTATATAAATTTCAATCTTTAATAATATTATATTATTCATGAATATTCCGCCCGGCCTCATAAAACCTGACATACTTAGGTTATTTTTAATGTGTCCTTTTTGGCGGTAAGAATGTCCGTAACTGTATAATTATTAGTGATTTTATAAACATTCGTCAGTGGGTACAATACTCTACTTAATAGAATAGACCTCTATCCATATATGATTTTCAAGGGGGTGAATGAATCATATAGGTCTAAAGCGGAGTATTTTAACTACTTTAGCGATTCTCAATGTAGTATCCTCTCGCAATAATGCCTAAAATTAAATTCCTACTTGTGTCTTAATAAATTTCTGCTTATTGATCGCGGTAATTAAGATATTCTATTGCCTTAAAGATTGCCGTCAGTTTTTACAAATATGCGTATATTTATACTTATGTTGGACATATGCTAAATATTAACTGTAACGATTTCTAACGAATTTGTCCTCTATAAGTAAAAGTTGGCCACATTATTCCGAAAATCACCCAATTACAGCAACATTATTTAATTGCTGCTTCTTAACATCTCACGGACGATAAAGTGGGATGAATTCTAGTTGATTTTCTCCCCAAGCTCACGTGGGGTAAATAGTAGGAGCATTTGACATACAACGGAATCAAGAGTCAAGCATATTTCTTACTCTGTAACAACACAATAGACGACACAGTTATTCATCAGAGGTATACGTCAATCCTTGGAAACCATCATTGTGTAATGGACATCGATCAACAGAAAGATTTATTCCTCATCTTAAGATGCAAGTTTGTGGACACCCGATCAACAAAAGATATTCTCTAACATTCTTAAGATTGTAAAGTGGACATCGATTCAACACAATAAAAGATTTATTCCTGATCATTCTCTGAAGATTGTAAATGTGGACCACATCGATGCATACGAAAGATTTTATCTAACATTGCTATAGATGAATAGTGGATGCAGTCGAGTCAATATACTTCAATACAGATTTATTATTATGTTTCCTTTAGAGAATTATTTTTTACTAGATCAAGAGGTGATTCTAATGATGGACATTACGCTCAACAAGGTTCAACTTATTTATTTGTATATCCTAACTATTCTATAGCAATTGTGTATAAGTGGACATCGCAGATCATCAATAAGAGTTAATTTGCTTATTCCTAACTAATTTACTAAAGATGTAATATAGCTCTTGGACATTCGCTGATTATACACAATAAGAGATTTATTCATAACCATTCATATTATGACTAATCTAACTAAGATTTCATTCAGTAGAAAAGATGGTCAATACTCAAAACTCCATCTAAATGGAGATCGAGGGGATAGATACTCAACCAAAACTAGAATTTTCAAAAGGTCGAAGGAGATCATTATGTCAAAGGTCACTATTGTATTTAAATATCTTACCATCTGTATGAACACAGAAATGTAAAAGTGGAAAGAGACCATCGTATCAACAAAAAGATTTTATTCCACAATCAACCAACCTTTTCTAGAAGGAAGTATTGTATCAGAACGATGACTCAGCGCACTTCCATCTAACTCAAAAAGATTGTAGGGGTCGTTGCAGATGTAGGTATTTTTCCTTTGTGTTGTAGATCAACAACTAGCCAAAATCATGCGCCAATGGCAGTGCATCATCCAATAGGGGCAAATGGCCAGAGGTTGTGGCTCCACTCTGGACATCTAGGCGTGTGGCGTACATGTAATCTCCTAGCCGTGGGTGGTTTTCAAAATGAAGGCCAATCGGGTTACATAAGGTCCAGATCAAGCGATGGTCATATCAAATAACGTAATATTATGACCAGAATCCTCTAGTGGGAGATAAATAATTTTTTAAAAACAAATCAACATGTTAGACTGGGTAATTGCAAATTCTCTTACAATCCCGGTTAAATATCAAATTTACACAATAACAAGACAGTAACCTAAATTATTGTCCTTCATCACTTCCTTCTTGCTCATTCAAACTTCTCACATAAAGGTCTTCGTGTAGTGTATTGTCCATTGTTCTTGGTGATGATGTGGTATTGAAGAGGAAACGTTCTTTATTTTTAATAGAATACGAGATACAATTTCTTTATATAGATGTTGTGCTGTATAAGGCACGGATAATTTTAATTCCAGTATTATAGTTGCTTTGGTACTTTGTCATTTCTACCATGAGAGAGAGGAAATGTGGGTATGAGTTTTTTTTCTGGGTGTGAATAAACTAATTAGGTCAATTACCTTATTACGTATGCTCAAGAAGACAATGAGAATTCCAGCAGCTGGAGTAACGTCAACCTGTCATTTTTATTATATGATTAATATTATCAGTTCTCGTCATAGGGAAAACTTTGTCAGTTTCTTCTGATAACTCTGCATGTGGTAGAGTTCTCCTAGCAGACAATTAATCTTAAAAGGTTATTTCTGTTCTCTCCAGGAGAACTCGTACTCCAAATTTTATAAGGAGAATTTGTACCATACATTCTATCTTTATAAAAATGACCATCCAGTTCCCCACTTCCGCCCGCCCCAATCCTAGGAGAACTGACAAAGTCTACTTACTCATCAGAGAACTTGTACCCATAGTGTCTACTGGAAGAAGTCCTGGACCCAGGGGCAACAAGTGGCTTTATTCTTCCTACATGGAGAACACATCGTCACCTACATTATTCGGGGAGGTGTATGAAGTTTCTCCTGGGTTATCGATGTCTCTCATTGGGTAACTCCTTCTCCAGATAATGTCAATATAAGATTTTAGTCCAATAGTAATTATTAACAGACAAAACATATATGGAGTACATTTTTGTTAACTTGGATGTGTACAGTGTGTCTAACTTATGTTTAGGATTCCATAAATTTCCCATGTTGTCTAGGCATGGTAAACAATTGTTACTGGTTCCGAAATGTTGTCTCTTATTATTAGGTCGCATGCCATATCATCGTATTTCCCCCGATCGGTTCGAAGGGATGGTTTCAGAAATTGTTTACATATTATAGTTAAGTACAGTGTTTTTATATTTGTGTCTACTTATTTTTTTAAAGGAATGTATTTTTATTATGGATGCCATTATTTCCCCATGTGAGGATGGTATCATATTTTGTATCTGTGTAAATGTCTACTTATCTTAGGATGCCTTTACTTGTCTCCCCACATTGACCGGATGGAACTTGTATGAAACTTGTGTAAATGTGAGTCTACTTATTTTTCAGGCATTCCTTTAATTGCCCTACATTGAGGATGGTTACAATTTGTACATCAGAAAAATAGTGTCTACTTATTTTTAGGATGTCATATGAGTCTTCCCCATGTTGACGGATGTCAGGATTTACATTGTGAACCATGTGTAATGTGTCTATCTAGTGTTGTTACGATAGTCCATCCGTACTAATGCGAGAAGCATCCTGTCACTGAAAGCAGTTGACTTGGCGACAAGTGTCGCGGTCGCCACCGGGTTTCTTTAACAGATGAATTTCCAATGAGTAGTCCAGACAAAATTGATTACATTTGTAATCTTAATTCCCAACTCAATGGAGATACGGTATCCTAATTCCCATTGGTTACGAACGGTCTCAATCGAATCTTGGTTTTCTCAACGGAGCAATGTACTGCGGTCGACTAAAATGTGGGCGATCCTTTTGGATAGAACCTCTGAATATTTAGGAGCGATGCGATTTAAAATGTAACTAAATTACACTGTAGCCGATACTGTTGGAGATCTGTGTTCATACCGCTTTCGTTAGACTCGAGTTCATTTTTCGTACTAAGTAGTCATGTTACCTTTGTTATCGACCTACGTGGTTTCCACGCGGGTATCAGATAACGGATCACAGCATTGATTGCTCTTACTTCTGATCACTCGGACTGAAATTCTGCTTTTCGCTTTTGGACTCTGTGAGAGAGTCCTGTATGCCTATAACACAGATTTCTGCATATTATGGATTATTTTGGGACGAGTAATTGTTTCTACTCGCCATTTTATATGCACGAATCTTATTGTTTTCAGTTAGTGTATTACGAATATGAACACGATTGCTATCTTCAATCTGTTATAGATCTTCGTAGTATCAACACAATTACTAATGGTTTATGTGATCACAATCTTTGAGCTTTCAAATCTGAACGGAAATATAAGTACACTACAACTACAGTACTAGTGATGTTCTCCAGAAAGTAACCTTTAATGTTCCTTATAGAAATGATTTTGCCAGTAATCTTATGAATGATTTAAGCGATGCACAAAAAGCAAATCTATGCTATATGATGTTCGTATACAAGGAAGAAATCATACAATGAAGTATTTAAAAAGACCCTCGCATCCCCGCTCCCCATGGAGACCTCCGCTTTAAGGTCAACTTTCCGACACACCTCGGGCCCTGGTACATTGGTACTTTTTAAAGAGGCCGATCATGTTTGATGGAGCAGATCATCATCATGACACCCTAGTATTTGATCGCTGGGTTCGTACCCGATGTAGGAGCGCGCGAGCACGATATCACTTACACCACCCCATTTAACGAGCATTTAAAAGCTCTATCCATGAACTTTCCCCTTTTCCTACAGTCTGGGTGGTCGCGGAGGTACATTATACGTAAGCGGTGTCTACATTCAACGTATATCCGAACCCATAAATAAAACCTATTACTGTAACAGTACGATAAATATTAAAAAACTCTTTCTGGCAATATTTAATTTTGAACATATATAACATTACTAAAGATTATCTGTATCTTAATCTCAGTCTATAATGAGATAGAATTCAAATGAGTCGCTATAGTACTGACGCGACCACACCACACAGCGTTTTCACATGTTGAATACACACATACTGGGTCGAGCTGCATGTGTGTTTTTAGGATAGATAGCCAGCTGAAGAGAAGGAGATCTAACGTACAGAGAATACGGGAACAATTTAAGTACTTTAAAGAGTCCCATACGACTTACAGGAATTCTTGGCATTATATCTCTGATAGAGACCCTGTTCAGGGTAGACCTAGATGATCGCATAGCACATTAGCTATAGAGTCCCTTACGGTTTAATTCGACACTTTAAAGAGGTACATTATAGAATTGAGTTCAGAAATTGAATGTTCCGGGTTCCTATGTTTTTCATCACTGACTTTTGATGAATCAGAATAACGCGACGTATTACGTACAATTGTGAACATATCATGATCGATAACATTATACAGAGATTACTCCTCCTGGATAGAGATGTAAATCGTGATAACCATTACCTCCTCTTTTAGAGAAAAGAGATTGCAATCCATCTAGTGGCCGATGTTATAGTTCTCAACGCAGCCTTGTTTTGACAGCCGATGTAGCACTCTAGAGTGAAACCATTTGACATTTTGTTATTTGCATTTTACGTGATTATGAGAGGTCTGTGTCCTTACACCATTCCAATCTTTTCAGTATTATATTTAGTCTGAGATACCGCTATCGTCAAATAGTAGGGTTATCTCATTCGTACTGGAGCTTTCAAATAAATTCGAGGTCATAGCGTATCTTCTTCTCTCTCTCCCTTTATGGCATGACAATAACAGAATGGCATCATGGAAGTCTATATTTTACATGCTTATTTTCAAAATCAATACAATATTGAAATGCATATAATGATTACACCAAATGATTGAGGAATTAGAATTACTTTCCTGTTGATCGCTAATCGTGTGTCTAATGTATGGACTGAGTGCGTGGTATAAAACAATTTTGGTATATTAAGTTTTTCAGAATCACTAGAGGAGATATTACGCCTCTAATGACCCCCCGGGCCGATGTTTCACATTCTAAAAATTCAGAATCCATATCATTTCCCGTCATCGTCGACAGGCAGGATGGAAGGAATCTGCCAATAACATTCGTGTTTACAGGAACACACCTAGTTTTAGCTGGCTAAAGATTGGGAAAATGAATCTATCAACTTGATTACGTGTTTTTAAGATTTTAACGAATTATGTGGGTACAGGATAATCCCCCCAGTGTTTTAATTGAATAGTATTCCTCTGTGACAGATGATGTAGGCGATAAGCACTACGTCTCTAACAATTGAGGAATCATTAAAGTGACTCAGGTGTATAGTAATTTTCTGCTATACACTGTGCAGTATCATTAACTTTATTTTTTGGGCATTAATGAAGGGTGTCCATCATATGTAAAGAGCTCTATCAACATCCACATGTTAGAGAAAGAAAACATTGGTGAAACTCATCGGAGGAGGGGCAGGCCGAGCGATTGATCATGTAGGATTGCATACAACGGAAGAAGGACCTCAATACACAATTTTTTCCACGCGTAACGTAGAACACGCAACGTCCACACATGCAATATCTATTTTTCTACGTTATATGGAATAAAGGTAATTAGAACAAACAAAACCCGTTCGTCTTTGCTAGATCTGGTCCACTGCGTTCAGCCACTTGCTTCGATAAATGCATTAGACCTTGCTATAATCGCAGTGTTTTTACTTTTAGAAAAAAACTTTCGGGCAAAAACGTGTGCGTCGTCTAACCACTGAACGCGTACCGTATCACTTGGAAATAAATAATACGCACGTAAAACAGTTTCTCTCCGGATGGATTAGAAGGCGCCCGCTGGCTGTGCGAGTACAAATATCATGTTCCGGTTGACTTCTAAGGATAAGCCAAATCAGATCACTGGGGCGTAGGTTTTGTATATGATGCTTTCAAGAGGGAGAGGGTAAATATTTGAGAAATTGATGTCAGCACGAATTCGATGTAGTTATCCAATAGATTCTCGTAACATTAGAGAAATTACATGAAAATTATATCAAAAAATTTAGCCCAACACTAAATATGCAGTATTAACAATATAGCGAGTATACTGATAATACTATATGTACACATATACTAAGAGAGTGGTCCCTTTGAGTATCATTCTACATTTGAAACAGATCTGACCAAGAGTGAATTTGGCTCAGTGAATATATTTCGTTTAAGAAATTATCTCTATAAACTGTGACATAAAGCATGATAAAATTTCCATACAGGATGTGAACGCTCTCTAGCAACAAAACAACCGCTACTGAGATAGCGTATTTAAGGTCTACTAGATTTGTATATAGTTAGATCATACACACTAATGTAATCCATCGATGTGTATTAATATCCTGCGAGCGTCTTTAATAAGAGCACGTGGAACAATAGTTCTTGTACGACCTGATACCAAGTCTTAGTCAGGTCATAACATTTTATAGTTGATTATAATAATTTAGCTCAAAGATAATGTGTGGCGGAATGCGTAATACATAGGATTTAGAAAATCCCAGTGTAATCCTGTTCAGTCGTTTCTGGAGACAGGACATTTATAACATGCTATACCGATATTTTATCACATATTTATTCCTTAATAAAAATCGTAAGCATTATGTTATCTGGTAACAAGATTGTGAAAGTGATGTGAACAAAACATTATCCGTTGAAAGAAACTGTGCTATACTAAGGAAAATGAGGAATAGATATATATTTTCATTCTGTTACATATATTCTTCTTCTATTCATATAACACTTGAAATTTTGTCTATCTGGTGCATATCGAGAGTATCGGACAAACAGAATAAAAGGTGGATATGATGGGTTAATCACAGTCTTCAATGAGTAAAATTCGCTTGTACAATACATGTCTGAAAATTCCAGCGAAGCCTTCGCCCACACTGTCCATATTATAGAAATATTATCGTTTATATGAAATCTCTTGTGTAAGTAACATTTGAGTATTGATAAATTCTTAGTGTGTTCTTATAGACACTTAAGTAGATCGTTCGTCATGAAATAGATTACGTATGAGTGAGAGATATGACAAGTCTATACGGGTTTATCCACGGGCAACTATCTAATATCAATTAGCTACAAGCAGCTTTCATATAGCAATATCTAGCCACCGAACTTATATAGAGTAAAATGCATGTCTCAGACCAGGATATTTCGCTGTCATTTAGCATCAAAAGAATAAAAATACAGATGCATCATGTGTAGATACATTCATTTGTAATACAGATATCTGGTCAGAAAATCAGGGATGCAAACATCCTTATTAAATAATATTTGTAATATAACAAGCTATGTACCGTAATAGATAAAAAATACTTGATTGCGTACAGTGCATTCGATCTGTTAGCATGCGATATAGTATCTCATAAAAACAGAATGGCATGCCGTTTGTTGGAAGTATGCTAGTATATTACATACCTATAACAGAGCATAACAATCACTCAAACCGGCTGAACTACACGCGGGCAATATTCTTAGCCAAAAACAAGCTGGACACTAATCACGCGCCAAAACAGAAAGAGGGCAAGTAGACCCATCAATGGTGGATCCAAAGTGAGAGACAGCTACTGAATGACACATCACAAAAAGCTAAAGAGAGGGCAATTACTAACAAGTAAATCAAAAACGGGTCAATTTATCTAAGGCTCCCATGTTCCTCCACCCAAAATAAAAACACGACGCAGCAATAGAGGACCAGCAAACGTCTGGCTCACCCTTCAACCTACACTAAAAAAACGGGATTTAATTACCTTGCATCATGATAGTTTTTAAATACATTAAATGCAGTTTAATTCAATGTAATATGGATTTAACATAGCTAATCGTTATTTCTCTTTTGGCGAATACAGTATGTAAACAATAATTTATGATGTATTCATAAGAGTTTGCATTGAAACTACTATCATCCTACTGCAACTGAGATTTAATTAGACTGTGTAACAGTCAACCTACTGATAGATAGATTTTCCTTTACAGGTGGGGTGCAACCCGAAGAGCGAGAGCATTATGAGAGAGAGAAGATTAGAGTGAAGAGAGTTATTAAGTAAGAAGTGAGCGAGAGAAGAAGACGTAGTACTAGTTAAGTAAAAAGAAGAGGAATGTATAGAGCTCAGTATGAGAGAGCCAGGGAGTATAGAATGCGATAGAGCGTTAAATGAGGAAAGGAAAAGTCAATCGACTAAAATGAAAAAGATAATTTACCCCACCAATTTTTCTGTATTGGGTGTTAATGAACTTTAGAATATAAGTTCTCAAAAGAAAAAAAAATGAGAGCACGAATTTTATTCTATTTCAAGTAACGTGCGTTATATCTCGGACGACAGTAATGCTCTATATTGTGGCTTTCTTTATGGAATATAACTAACACTGTTGAGCTCTGAGCCTTCCTTCACATTATATATAAATAATCACTCTGTGGTTTCTGCCCTACTGCGGTTTGACAGCTTCTGCTCGGGGCTAAACATTGTTTTTCCAACTGTTCGGCTCAGGATCAAATAGCCTTAGTTTAGATATCCAACTCCTACATTCATTCTGTCCATTCGGTAACTTTATATATAGCCGTTGGAGTGACGGGCAGTACAGCAACACCAGGTGCTTTCTTAAGCACTTACTACCTCTCGGATCTATATAGCCCATCCCACCATATCTCTATTTTCGATATTATATAACTTTTCATGAATATTGTGTAAGAATAAATAATTATAACATAAGCACAATTATTACGTTCTGTATTGACTTATTGATTTACTGTCAATCTCAATGAATGACCGATGTGCGTTGTCCGTCTAATATCACCAATTGTTATTGTCTCGGTAAATTATTTTTAACTGCATCTGTCTTGCTCTATTCTCCGAAATTCTTTTAATTTAGAATATTTCTATTTACCAACACTAGTAATTGAATCTACTGATCGCGTCGGATACTATTCACTAGCACTAATTACCTTCTCATCTGACCACCGAGCGTTACGGCGTCATTTAAAGTGCGTAAAGCAATCATCATAATAGGTCTATCGTGGCAGAGCCTTGCCTCCTTGGACGCACTGAACGGCACACAGATAAATAACCAGTTAAGTTTCTATTTTTTAGAAATCGCCTTTTATCCATGACACAGCTCCAAATGTTAAACTAATCCCAATATTTTCAGAAGTTTATAAAATCAATGGGATCATGATGGGATTTCCCCTGCTTGGATATATGATTATTATATTATAAGGGGTATTTAGATAAGTTCTATTCACACTCTACGCGTCAGAGTTCAATATTGTTTGTTTTCCACTTTGCCTCTTAGATTCACTAGGGTGGAACTATGTAAAAGATGTCTCGAGTTCCTAGCACTAATCCGAAAGATATAGAAAGTTGTCTTTTTTTTGAATTTCCGTGTATGATCTTTCTTAGATTGACGCAGATTTTCTGTACAGGCGGCAAATTTGCGAAATGATACAGTGAATCGGTAAAGTTAGTTAGTTATTATTTTTTAGTTACAGCTAAAGACTTATGAAGCGAGATACCCCTCTATTATGAATGTCCATAATAAAGATAAACAAAAAAATAAATCAACGACAAAAAAAAAAAACCGTTCAAGCTCTGACCTAGATTATGGTACCCAACAAAAACATTTTATAAATGTACGGTCATTACAGTGCCAGCTTGCTACTTTAACTGAAAGAGCACCATATTGTAAAGATGCCTTGTTTGCACTTTTTGTTATATAATAGAATGGAACTTCATAGACTATGTCGTATATCCCGATCTGTACTCGAATATGCTGGCCCAGTTGGAAAATTCTTTCGGATTTCGAGTCCACAAATAAGTGGCAGGTATACATTAGGTCTCGGTAATGTTTTGTCGTCTTTGTGTTGGAGCGTAGAACAGGGAGACTATGTACTAGTGAATACTTTTTCTTAAATTATAACTATTTCTAATTTCTGGGCATGAAGAACCGAGCTGCTAGGAGGTTACAGAAGTATAAGAAATGTCTTGTTTTTCTAAACAGTCACTCCGACATCAAATTATATGCAATGTGTCACAAAGTCATTATACTAAAGTTTTTAATACGATTATTAATAAACTACAATTGAAACAAGATCATGGAATGATTTTCTCAGTACCAAATCGTCATAAATTAATACTTTTATGTCCCACACAATCGCCCACATCATACATTGTATCGCGGTATCATTTCACTTACATTACTGTGTGTAACTATAAATATATTAATCATATAAGATCAAGATTACTACATCATACACCTACAATTAATCACTCTATAACTCTATGCAGAGTATTCCAGTAACACGTAGGAATCGCGTGCTTAGTTTAATCTCTCAATACCTCTGTGGATAAGCCATTGTTTTTTTTTACTCGACGTTGTTCCTTTTTATTGACACGCTTCCCTTTCATCCACGGATGGGATGAAGGGCCACTTTAGCGCATTAGCAGTGCGCATGAGCACATCACACAAGTGTCCACATTTTTTATGTGGCCATGAAATCATTGTTCCTCTCTGGATATAGGCTTTCACAATTCAATCTAAATTCCTGGTCGCCTTATCCTTTTCCCAAAAACTTTACATCATCATAGAGCTATCAATCAATATTGGCTAATGAGAGGTTAACTAATAGGGGACACTATTAAGTTTACATTATTTCAACATATGTTGAGCAAGTATATTTGCTTTTGTTTATCGGGAGGGAACATATCGGTACTATAAATATCATTTTTGGGGTACCCATGTAAATTTGACGAAAAACGAATAAAACGAAATTGAGTCGAACAAGTCACCGATAAGTACGACTCTATGCCCGAAACGAAAAACCTGTTGACCTAAAGCAAACAGAAACAGACCATTGTACTAAACCAACTTATATACTATCACAGTACGAGCATATCTACCCGCGAGAAAAGGTCCAATGGAACTGTTCTTTGATAAAATGTATTAAGGTTAATCTAGACAACGGTTCTCAATATTCTATAACCAATCACAACAATGTAGTGGCTCCTGGAAGAACGACCAACGTGTTCTCGGGTAAAGTTGAGACGCACTGCGCAAAATCTCATTCATAAAAAAGTAAAAAGGGGGGGCGGTGGGATCAATCTAGGCACCAAAGTGATAATTCTTCTAAGCTTAACCTAGTATTATAAGGTCACGAGAAACATGAGCACGATTTTATTAATTGTAATGGGATGGGGTGGGTTGCTAGGTGGTCATGCAAGTTCTGAGACGTAAGAGGGTTACAGAAATCACGGGAATTTCAGCAGTTTTTATATATACCTTGCATCAAACAAAGCATTTAAAGGCATGTTGTCATCGTTGTTAATAACAAGATAAACAATTATATGTGCGAGCAAATGTGATAGTAAGTAGGATTAGCCTAAAAAAATAGGTGAACCGATGAAAGTTTAGAAGGTTACATGATAAGATTGATGAACATCCGGTAAAAATGTAAATGGCTCTTAAAGATTCTATCACATTAGTGTATATACTATTTTTTTTATCAACCAAGACTAGTGAGGTAGTCAGACTAAAAGTCTTACAATTATTTATCACCGGACCTCATCGATAGTTAAACGTTCTCCCAGGACGGGGCTGATGCACGACCCTACCCCCCACCCCACTTCATAAATTTTCCTTGCAGCATTCCGACATAAAAGCTCTGGCTATTATCAATATGTATATGTTCATCTTTATTTGTCATTTATAGGCTTAAACGATTTTATTTATATCTTATACAAAAAGCTGCTTGGTATTGTATTTTTTTATTATTTTTGATAATTTCATCTTTAATGTCAATGAACATGTGTAGTATTATGTAATGAAATTTGTTGCATATCGAGTTGTATCTTACAAAGAATATGATCATTTCTTTAACTAATGCTTGTCGATGTATTTAATAGTAATGAAAAATGGACCATCATGGTCGAAATCTACGGAGTATAGGGCTTATTCGCTTTTCCTGAATAATCTGTATCTGTATTTTAGCAGAATAGATAACGTGTATTTGTTGCTACAATTAGTTACATATGAATTCGTAAACAGCTTTTAATGTTCTATTGTTAAAATCAATAAAGTGGGCAACTGCTCTTCATCAAGACGGATTGATAAAATTATATCGCGTACGTAACTCAAATAACTAGTCAATAAGCACCTCATAGAGATACATAACAAAAATCGCGTTTCTCAGAAACAGAGATCTAAACTTGTCTATTTTTTTTGTGTTAGTCATAATATGTGTTAGTTAATTTCAGGTCTGTCACAGATTTATATATTAAATGAAGTTAAATCGTAATATAACGTTTACCTACTGCTGGACATTTTCTTGGAGATCTCAGTCTGTGGATTATCTCGTGTTGACTTGTTTGGGAAGTCTGTTGTCTGGAGTTCTTATACCCGCCGCCGATTATAAGTCAGAGTTATAATTATCGTTTAGGTCATAATTCTACAATTGGGAATATCTATACAATAAAAATCCCTTATAATATCTTAAACTATAGCTCATCTCTCTAATACAGTTTTGGTTACTTGTAATGGTGGAACACTCATCTAGATGTAATCTAGTCTGAATATTGAAATGTCGTGTCTACAAGAGACCAAATAAGACTATGAGTTGAGTCAAAAAGAAAAATCCACTCTAATTGTTGTGTATTATTTATCTATTTGACTTTAAATTTATAGATTTGGTATATTGTTGGAATAACAACTTTCTACAATTTGATTAATACTATGTTTATGCCCTCTGTGGATTGTTTTTATCTATTTTTGTTTTGACATTTTATTACTAGAATGACAGTTAGTTATACATCTTTCTAGTTTGTTATTCGAAACCTTGGCTACCTTGCCCATGCAAAATGCTGTCTCATTTTCCTCATAACACCTGTTGCAGTATTGTCAATTGCTGCTAGCTGTGGTACAGAATTCCTTCGTCTCATCATGTTGTTTAGGTCAAGTATTTTAGTATTTTGCCCTGCGCAGGGTATCCGGCGATATGAGATGCCGTGTCCTACTGTCACTACTTCTGTGCGTGCCGCAGGCTTTGCCGGGCAGGAGAGTAATAGAGAGGGTTATGCTCACAATTGTTCACCATTAGTTAAATTCTGTATCTTCGCGTCTAGCTATGATATTAATGGACTTTTACAATTTGTTCAAGGGCCATTTGATACTAGAATATTCCATGATTGCCTAAGTTTACGGTCGGATAGACGTTCTTCAGATTAATCTCATTAGTTCTAAGTGTTAGGTATTGCAACTTAATGGGAGAGCATGGCACAACTTTTGTGATACTAAATTGTTTTTCAAATTTTGTTTCCAAGATAAGATGACTTTGTTACTTCCAGTAAGTGTTTCATTTCTATATACAATATCTACATGTTCGCATGTTATCAGCTAAATTCTGGCAACACAGGTCAGTTGTTTTATGGTTACAATGCCGGTATGAGTCTGATTGGCTTATCTAATTTATATGCGCTCACAATTGATCTCACTATTTCGTCCTATGTGCACAAGGCCTGCGCCAAGGGTCTTGGTTTTTCCTCTGGGAAGATGCTGCAATGTTCTTATCAAAACAGGTATTAGCTTTTCATTCTAGATGTAATTATTGCTTTGCGGTAGAATTGTTTAAAACAAATTATTTGTGTTACGCATGTAGTGAGAAAACCGTGAGACACGCTGGTTTTAGCATTGTGTGGGTTGTGTAGTCATCTAGTAATTCGATACTTCTATAGGTATGATAATAGCAAATCTAGCATCATAGCATCTCGTCTATTAAACGAATGTTCGGATTATGACCTAATTTAGTAGCAGTGGATTCTATATATATGTAATCTTAAGTAATATCATGGCATTGGGTGCTCAGGAAAACTGGTGTGTTCTAACATAACAAAGAATTTCGGATAACCTAAGTTCTATGGCCGGGCATTCGTTCTATCCAATGCGTCATTCATCCAGGCTACTCCCAGTTTTTCGCAGCCTCCTCGTATTGACAAAATAGAATAACTAACAGATGACGTTAATCAATTTTCTTTCTTTATAGAAGTTAGTCCTTTGAATCAATAGTAACTAAACTCTTCTACTGCTAATACAACGTTCATATTTTAGTCAAGTCTTTATTCAGTTGGGGTATGTAACATTATCTAAATATGTTTGGCGATTTTAGTCCAAACCGTCGTTCCATAGATCCAGTCCCCTTTATAGCTGATATCTTTCGTGAATAAGGAATTACTCATATCGGGTGGACAGGAGGACAAAAGGAAATTTTTAATTAACTTACTATACACGCCTCAAACAGAAAATTGAAAGTCCTCTTATATCTATCCACTTTATCATAAAGTAATATCAAAATCTTATGACTGGAATCTATTTCGTAAGACACTCTGAGTTACACCATATTTACTCCATACATAGATAATTCAGAGGTCTTTCTAGATTTTCTAGGTCTTTTGTTATCAGAAATTGTTGAGGGCATTGTCTTAGAAGCGAGCGAGTCCGTAGAACTAGATAATGAATTGGCATATGACCTGACTGTTAATTTTAAAACATACATGTACAGCTAAAGTATATACATTTATTGCAGGGTTGGGCGGTAAATTCTACCCCTGGTATTTACGGTTAGCATTTACCAGACTGGCAAATACCGGCAAACACTGGTCAATTGAACTTTTTAAGTAATTTCATAGCTTAAACAATTCAAAATGTGAAATCTAGGTAAATTTTAGATAATTCTTATCATTGCATTAACATTGATTAAAATTGAATAATTTAATTTTACTTGTTACAAGCAATTTGATTGGCTGAAACAAGATTGAGCAACATCAATTATTTTGTATAATCTAACTTGCTCTTTGTGACGTCCTAGAATGACGTCACAATTGCATTTGACGTTATTGTTTCTACCTTGCTGCTACGGCAAAATTCGTCCGCCTCATTACTCATGCAAAATTCTTATTATCTCACAAGGTAATCATCACATAATGTTAAATGCAAATGCTAATAGCATTTTCTGTCACTTTAGATAAATTTCAATTTTTTGCTATTTTAGTAAATCAGAGGATTTCCTCTGAAAAGAGGATCTGTATTGGTACAATTGTCCACCATTTCTAATTTGGGACTATTTTACTGGGTAGGGTGGGGTATTTTCCTCCCTTTTTGTTTTCCTTTGATCATCCCTGACAGGGTCTGGGTCCATTTAGATTGAGAATATCATCGATGTTTTTGGTCAAATTGGGAAACGTTTCTGGGGGTTTTAAAAATTTATCTTGACTTACTGACCCATTTTTTTCTTTCAGAAATTCGTAATCCAATTAATAAAAAAAGTTTCACATTTAAATAAACTTACTGTGTTATGTGTATCCAAAACCAATGAATTGAAAACAAAACAACAGAAAAGTGAAATTTGGTGAGGTTTTTTGAGAATGTTGTTTTCCCTAAAAATAACAATAATTTTCCCAATTTGAGCGGCCAGGCTCCATTCCCAAAAAGTTGTGCGAGAGCCCTGTGTTATACTAATTAAGTCGACCGAAAGCTGTGTGAGTATCAATTCAAAATATCATTCACTTAAAGTATAAAGTACAGAAATAAGCAAAATAATCTTATTCGATAGAACAAAATATTATGATTTTCTGGGCTACCAAATCAGCTATGGTGATCTAGAGAATCAATCCCTTTCAATTCAGTCTGAGCACTTTTACCGTCATAAATAAATGTTTTAGAAGTAATATAATGTGGTAAACTCCCAAGGTAGTATACATGTATTCATGTATCTATAGGTCTGTAAATTACAAGGCTCATGCATACTTTAAAACAAATTTTTATGTCTGAGTTTTTGTTTTGTGAAATTTCAACTTATAGGCTACAGACGATGTCATTGATCAGTATCAATAAAGGTACATATACATAGAGATTGTGTACATATTTCTCACAAATTTCTTTTGAATATATAAACCACATGTACACGTAATTTATGAGAAATAGCACTCTGTGCTGTTTGAGATCAGAAGATATAAGCCGTGTCAGCCAACACCATAAAATCATCCCCCTCCCTCCACAAACTTTCACCCCCACGATTCTCACCTTGCCACAGCCCGGGGGCCCCCACAAAATCATGGATGGAACGTCATTACTTTTCAACAAATTTCGAAGCATGCTTTTCTTCCCAACTGCCTTTTCTTGTCCTACAAAGTCATCTAAACTGAGTGGTCGCATTTTTTCCGCGAGAGGCACGGTGCCACTAACATAGTCAGATTGGTCATTTCGTGGAACACCAAACACTGGAATGTTGTTGGATGTGGACTTCACCCGTTTCTTTTCAACCTGTGGACTATTTTCGGCATTTCGACTGTGATCGTCACTCTGAGCATCGTTGTGATTTAGGCCTTTCTTTGATTGAGTTTTCTTCGGTGATCCTGTTTTCACCTTTTTTGTACTTGAAGCTGCCGTTCCTTTCTGGGGCTTCAGGCTACCCCAAGCAGATTTCTGAGTGGGTGCTTCAAGGCCGTCTGTGCTCTTTCGCTTTTTCGCTTGAGGAGTGTTACCTGCAGAAGAATCGATGTTGTCATCCCTGACGTTTAAACAATTGTTCACGTGTCTGTTGATTACTGAAGGTTGAAAACTCTGAGAACACAAGGGACATTCGACAGTCTCCGTGGACGCAAAGATATTTCCCTCCATTACTTTGTTTACAGATTCATGTGGAACTCTCCCGAGGATTTCCGAGAAAACAGTGTAAATGCCAAAGTGTATATCCGTAGGCCTATTGTTTTCCGGATTTGCAAATGTCCTGTGCTTGATCAATTTTGACTCCATGACATTGAAAGAAGGAGTTTAATATTATAATGTGATATTTTACCGATTTTCCCTAATTTTTGCAACTTAGTACCCCTGATCTGGATTATCCTGACATTGTGGTTTGGTTTGGTTTGGTTTGGAGAACCGTTTTGCAGTTATTTATCTTTAGGGAAATGGTCGGAAGTGGACAGACATAGCCTACATCCACAGAAGTGTCCACTTCTCTAAAGAGAATAATCTGCATATAGTAAGATAAGAAGGGTTCATAACTTCATAGTATTAAAAATATTAATAAACCTTAAAAGCAAAACAAAAAACAACAACA
>CAJDSM010140258.1:0-14516 GCA_903981925.1 Ostrea lurida | reverse complement strand
AATATGCCCCCCGATCTTCGATCACAGGGGGATAAAAAGCAGTGTAAACGAAATTGCGGAATTAATTATCGGCCGCAGGAGCGGCAGATTATTTGTGATTGTGTTTTCAAAGTGCGCATTGGTGAATTAAAGGGGAAGTGTTTAGTGTTTCAAGAAATTGAATTATCAATAAATCAGTAAATCTTCTGAAAAAGAGTGTTCAGAATATGTATATAAATTAAATATGAATAACTGTAATCAATGCGTTTCATTATTATTCATTATCAACGAATATTATGAATTCACAACGTTAAACGAAGTTTATAAACAAGTACTTCCCCAAGTGGCAGTGTGTAAAAATATAGAAGCAATTCATTATGGGGTTTGATAATAACAAGTTAGTTTTGGTTTGAACATGCAGCGACTTCAAATATTTTAATTTATATTAGTTTGATTGCGAGCTTTGCGTGTAAATCTCAATCTTTGCAAGCCAAATTTTACAGTTCTGGAGTACAGTTCCAGTCTCAACAACATGAATATCTGCTATCATTCATTGGATGAGCATCAGTTATGCCCGTGTGTGATGCCGTTCAACTAGAACATCGATGTTTCTGCAATGTTTTTGTTGCATTCAAAATCAAATGATTGTAATTTGCTCCAATTGTCTATCTTCATGCTGATGCGTTTACATTTTAGAAATCAATTCTCAACTGCAATCTAGCTGCCCAATTAAAAATGGCCGGAGTTGAAGGGCATGGACAAGAGTATATATGTTAAATTGGTCGTTTCTGTATGTTTCTTTGGAAATAGAATTTATTTACAATGTTTGATTAATTTTAGCGGCCGATTTGATGCTTTGCATCAAAATTATCTTGTAGAAATGTTGTAGTTGATAAAGTTGTGAAAGTGTGCATGGAATGAATTTGTTACTCGCTTATCGTTCTTTTGACATCACAAAGACCAACGCGACGATTGTACACCGTTTTGTCTCACGGAATCTTTCATTAATTCAATGCATTTGGATGAATCTCCGTTTTCTGACAAAACTGCCTAATTTCATGGAACATTCATATCAGTTTGAACAAAGCAGAAATGATGGCAAGTGAATTAGCGATTTTCAACATAGGATGATCTGGAAGGAGAGCTTATGAATCGGGACCTCTAGCCATCAGATACTGGTACTGAAGTTTCACAATAGATTAAAAAAATTAAAAAGCTGTATCGTAGTCGGAATCCACGGATTTTTTTGCTTTGGATGCAGCATGACGGAGAGAATACCATTGGGTTCTGACGATGAAGTCGTACAGGTGTATGAACTTGTATATACAATGATATTTCATTTAAGATAAATCGTAATATATATTGCTAATCTTATTTCTCTTTTGATACGAATAACCAGATACACGGTTTTCCAAATTCATTTAGTGTTTCCTTGTGCGCCCTAAATGTCGCAAGTCCACACTTTGGTTTTTAAGAGGGTACGTGCTTGGTATGCTATTTCTTTAAAAAAAAAATGCTTGCATTCAATTCTAAATTGCTTCTACTGTGGTACTTTAATTTATGTACCATCTGCCATATGATTAAATATTAGTTTAATTAAATATATATTTATTTCTTCAATAAACACGCTCAGATTTATAGGGTATGGTTATCATTTCTGAATGTTTGGTGGTTTTTGTTTCAGAATTAAAAGTTTATTTACAGAAGTGTTTTACGAAAACCTTATCTATACTTTTACGTAGATGTGTTACAGTTAATGAATATAGAGAAACTGATCACATACCTATATTATTGCTACATCCCATGGACAGTGTTCTGTAATTATCAATGACAGTTCCCAGGCAGTGATATCTTTCATGAAAAAAAGTTTGAAATAATACATGTACATAATTATATGTATATAGAAAATAATACTAAATATGAACATACACACTATATAGCAGGACCGATTTAGAAATTATGTATCGGCCATTTCTTGAAAATGAAGAGAATATGGACACTGTTTCAAATAAGGACAATACATGGATTTGAATTCAAACAGCAAAATAAAGATTTTGAGGATGACGTTTGTGATATTTTTACAAGTGTAAGTTGTTTTCTTTCTGATATTCAGTAATAAATAATATCAAAACAATTCTATCATTTCAGATTCCATGATGTACATGTCTATGCAGATAGGAGTGACAAATGTAATGGGACTCCTTAGTTTCCATCATTGCCATTAATATCACATTCGCCTCTGATATATTAGGTTGTCGAATCCAGTATTGTGGGAACGAAAGTATGAGATACATATTTTCTGTTTTAAAATATAAATGTTACACTCCCTCCCCCTAAAGATGCCTTGAAATGAATTCGTGCCGTTTACGGTGGGTTTAAAATAGAACAATCACTGAAGCGGTTATTCAGTACAATATCAATGAACCGTAAATTTCCGATCAATTACTAGGTTATTTACTTTGAAATAAAACACGATATGTAGGTACATGTATGTATACATACGCATCGATAATATCACTTTGTAGTTGCACGTGATAAATACTTCCAGACAACAGAAACAATACACACACTGAAAGAAAATATTAACATGACAATGAAACACCATCTAACAGAATGACCATACATCTGTATCATATCATCAACTTCAAGGACAATATATAAAAATAATATCTATCTAGATCTGCATACCTGGCGTTTGAAAACCGGACATCATTTTATCAAAACAAATGAAACATGTACATGTACTTCCTGTTTTAAACATTTAAATGTCCACCTTCGAGTTCAAGGTGTATTCACCCGCGAAATGGCGATTAAATTGCTTAGTTCTCATTATGTACTTGTAAAGGAGCCAACTTTTCTATTTTGACACAGCTTTCGAAATGCAAAAAGCACCATCCGCGTTTGAATAGTGTTATTTACCTAGCAAACGATGAGAAATTGTATACAAAAGGAGGTCAGAGAAGGCAATAGAGACAATATCAAAGGTAGATCAACCATCCTCACACAATGTAGCCCGTGCCTGCCGTAAAAAGGATGTCAACAAAATATTTGTAACCAAACTCTGTCTACGTGAGGTGTTTCAGCCGGAAAATTTGATACGTGCTCTCAGTGGTTAACTTTAGATTTCTCGTGATTTCTTGCTTATTTATTAAATTCTTGTGTTTGCAGATAAGTGTGTTTGCTCTCTTCTCAATTTTCTATCCTCCATGTAGCATTTATGACATTGATCACTGTCGTTATTTTCGTTTTATTTTTTATTTCAACTTTGTACGCACTCAGCTCAACAATATCGTGCTGTGATTTTAAAACCCATCGGTACTCCTTTACGAAATATAATAAATAATAATAATAATAAATACACCTATATAGCGCCTTATATAAAAAATATCTCTCAAAGCGCTGTACAACATACTAAAATTACATTTACTTTAAAAAGAAACCATACGAATAAAAAATCGAAAATACCTTCACATTTAACTCATTGAATGCAACATTATGTCCTGAATAATAAAAGTACAAAATCAAGACAATTTAAGTAATAAAATAATGTGCAGAGCCCATAAAGGCCAAATATATGAAGAAAACAATAAATAAATCTAAAACACAAACGTGCCCAATGATCGGGTAAATTTAACAGTACTAATTTAATGGTATTATAATGGAATTACAGAAAAGAATGAGTTTTTTTAAAAAGAGTTTAAAACCATCAAGATTTTGGGCGCTTTATGACTGGCTAGCAGATTGTTCCAAGAGTGTGGATGCTGCTGTCGAATCTGCTGTCACCGTAGGTCTTAGTCTCTGACTGACGGTACAGGTTTAGTAGATTTGCGGTTTCTGAAATCGCAGGGCTCCCTTGTCGGGTGTATGGAATACATGAGATCCGTTGGATATCCTGGAGCAAAGCTTGTGGAGACTTTTAAACACATATAGGAGAATTTTGTGTACTGGATACGAGAATCAACGGAAGCCAATGAAAAGATTGATCGCAACAGGTGTGATATGACAGTTTTCCGTCCGTTAATCTTCCTTGCAATGAGCGGTGTTTTGAATCGCTGGAGTTTTGTTTTCCCTGATTGCATTGTTAATTCCAAAGAAAGCGGTTACCATAGTGCAGCCTCGATGTAACGAGAGAATGTCACCAGAATTTTACAAGCATCTCACATTTTAACGGATCGAATGCTGCCTATCGACGTAGAAATGCACTGTTAACATGATTCTTTGCGACCACGGAAACTGCATTGTATTTTCCATGTAAGGGATTTTGTCGCAGGAATATACATTCCAAGATTTTCACACACTTTCCCGGTAATCATGAATGATGGATTCTACCAATCGAAAGTTATGTTGATAGTGTTATGGGTTTATCTGATTTTTGTTTCTGTTTTTGGCAATATATAATACACCAATTAATTCTGTTTATGTTCTTTGATTTAGTTTAGGAAAGTTGGATAACACATACCCATATACGGATATCTGAGCAGACAACTGTGGTTAAACCTATTCAAACATCTCCCAGTTTGACGCGGTTCGATACAATAAAGATCTTGGCTGTCATCAGCGATAGCAGTGAGAGGTCAGTCATGAAGATCACATATTTTTTCTATCGGTTTGCTGAACACGACAAATAGAGCTCGAGGCACCTGAAAACAAGAGAACCTTTGCGGAACTCCGTATGCGGGTTCAATTTGCATGGGATTCAGACATTTCCGGAACCAACGGCTTATCACGCTGAACATCGACCACTCACAGATACGATTAGTATCCACAGAGATAAAGCAGAGCTAGTTATATTCCATATCACTAATATTCACCGAGACGCTTACAAGATAAAAGCTTAATCTGAGATACGAATCACACACACACCACAGGACTAATAGAATCTAACATAAGAACAAGATCATGCTGGTGCTCTATTTAAAAAATAAATCCAAATGCAATAGGCAAAAACTCTTATAGCTGTAAAGAATGTATAAATATAAAAGACAACACAATTCAAGACACTTGCATTTATCATAATGAGATATAACACACACTATAACAATGGAGAATTCAATACGGCCCAAACCTTCGCTCACCTGAGTCACCGTGGAACTAGGTTGAACAATGTGAATGTACATGAATTGAAAAAAAATATTTTTTCCTTAATAACATAAGGAGTTTTTTTGCGCGCATAGATTGTTTTCTCCCATAGAGGAATAATGATAGGATTTTGATAGGATAAAGAAATCCACACCCCATTTCTCCTACAGGCATTTTCATATTAGAGAGCTATAACCTTCATTTACAAGTTTAGTCACCGTACTCTATGAGGTCTACGACAATCGTAAAAGCTAGACTACTGCAAACAAATCCCCACTCCAGATAAACGAATTGGTATGCTGTATATTTGATAGAGCCATACGGGTAAAGCAGAAGTCCTGGAGTTTGTTATGTCCTGAAGTTAAGATGTCATTACTGGTTAATGTGTATTACCTATTGAAAGTTTTTGACGTGTCATTTGTTGGTGATAATTGTACTCCCGCAAAGAGGTCAAGATAATATTCATGGAGTTGAATTTCACACTCACCACATGGAGAGGTCGGTCTAACTCTGATAATATCTTGCTGACCTCTTTCTCAGAACAGCACTATCATATTATGTCACTCAAGATGGATAGACGACGCTCTATGAAGGAAGGTTAATCAATATGTCATTCAATGAAATGCCTTACCCGATTTTAGCATGTATACTCCATCTGCGTGCTCCACACATATACATACTGCAAAAGCAGCAGTATCTTAAATAATCTTTTTTTCAATAAATTGGATATAGAAGGCCAAATCTTTGAGAGAGTTACAAGGGGTCACACTAACTTCATAATTTACAGGTATCTTGCACCCTGGGGCGGGGGCGACAAAACTGCCGAAATGTGAGGTTATCGCTACCTTACTTTCATATATAAATTACTCGTTTCGCAAACAAACCGCCGACACATAATCGTAGCGATGTAGAATTTGAAAATTCGAGACAAGGGTAGTTCTTAACTTACAGAAGCCAAGGTTGTTGATATGTGGACACCTACCAAATGATACATGCGGTTTTGCGATAATCGACAGCGAGACCCAGCTAAAATATGTATCGCAATATGTGGTTCGCATAACTCACCATGAGTCAAGCAATCAACTCTGGTTCTAAGTAGCATGTCCTTTATTAAAGAAACTGATCCATGACAAGAACAGCTCTTGTGTAGGCAAATGAAGGTCGAAAGACATACACACCATATCAAGTTTGATGATGGAGTGCAGCTAGAGTAGGGTTACGGTGGAACTCGACGAGTGCACATAGTTTGTTTAACAAGATTTATGATCAGAATTGAGCTCGGGCCATCTAAAGTCGAGAGCTAAAATTATAGTTGTATCGCTAGCATTACTCTGTTACACAGAACCAGTATCTGATATTCTCAAACATCTCTTGAATAGTTTTATTGTACTTATAATGGGAGAATCGTCCTGGAGTCAACCTAGGGGATGTTAACCCCATTCTTATAGACTATCAAATCGCACCATCCTTTGGTGGTTGTCGGCCGCTGAGTGTCAGCATCATAAGTGTTCTTTTCGTCACCAACATATCCAATAATTACATATATCAGTTATTTGCCTTATTGAAAGTTGGAAATAAGCAATTTGGATATCAGCATGGGTTCATATAATATGTTCTTGCGGTCAATTGAGGGCACTTCGCAACAAACGCCTGGTATTGGAATGTAAGAAATTTAATAGGCAGACAATTAGTTAATATTCTTCTTGTACAACTATCGTGATAATGAGCCTACTATCTGAGTCTGAGGAAGATGAATAATCGCACTGTGCTCACACACTAATAAGATAGAATACATCTAACTAGTATAGCCCAAAAGACAAGCGTGTGAACAAATGGGGATCCATTTTGTTCTCTCGTTATATCTCTACTTATACACACTATATTTATAACAACAATATGAGAGATAACGGCTAACTACAGTACTATCCTACTGAAGTGAGATAACCGTATGACCTCTTAATAAAGGAAAATCCTAGATTATTTACTTGTCACTATTGAGTATTTAATGTCACACTTCTGAGTTCATCTATATACCACGCGCCTTGAATCGCCTATGCAAAATATTCTCACATGGAGCAAAACACACGCGATATATAACTATTGGATAAAATGTTCACCTGGTAGGTCCACACAATTCACGTAATGTTAGCCACAGGTATTATCACCATAACAAATTCTAGACATAGTGAGAGTATTAGGTACAAACAGTTTCAAAACATGTCTGGGGCATAGTCCGTGTATGGACGACTCAAGGGCAATTGAGCGGTCAATTATCTGGGCGGAGACTTTTAGGAGTACGGAGACTGGTTGCAAAATAAACCTATGCATATATAAACCATCAAGTGTCTATAAGATCAGGTATTTTTATCCTGCACCTTGATATGAAAATGGACTAATGCCGTAATCAAAGTTCTAGCTTACGAGGAGCACGGAATGTGTCCCTATCACCAAACTCCGCTTTTTCATACATCATAGTATGATTTTCAGCTATCTTTAATTCTTTAAGACAACAATTGAGGTTCGCACAAGATGTACTCTTGGTCAGGAACAGTGCATAATAGATGGTATAAACCGGCTGAGCACATCATAGGCTTATATTAATGTACTTTTAAGCTTACACTATAAGTCACCACATGTACATTACCTATGAGAGAGGGCAATAATGCCAGGGTATCTTGCATGTACGATATGCAGGCAGATCCACTAGCTCCTTTTCTAGAGCATGCTCGCCATCGAGCGTTACAAACTGCTACACTGTATTATGACACCTCTGGAAGCCAGCGAATACAAGCTGCGATGTATGAGAGCAAAATTAAACCCTAGAAAAACGAAAAGGTTTCAGTATTCACACCCCCCACACAGCGTCTCAGAAGTAGCAAAAAAACTAAACGCATTACAAATATATACTTAAAGAAAATAAGATGACGCAAGAGTAATTATTTTGATCCAGAGATTTTCAAGATACGCACGTGCTTCACGAAGTGGTAGTCATTATAGCCATTCTCGTTTCAGTGGTAATATTTAACACAGTTATCTGCTAGTTATCTAAAATTCTTAGACAAATTATACAAAGATGTGTCATATTCTTGGGTTTTATTTTTCGTGGACACACTATATTTAGTAGCCGATCTCTTTGAGCTGTTGCGGCGGTGGGTTATCATATGGGCTAATTTCACGTGATTCTAAAAGACAAGTTTTCTTTTTACGGTACAGCATTGAGTTTACTATTCTGCGTTTTAACATCCATATCATACTCACATTTGAATTAGAATTATGGTGGATTCGAGGGAGAGATGGAGTACTGGGTGTACTACCACGTGTACAACTTAATCTAAACGCTCAACATGAAGAATAAATGAACTCAATCTCTTTGACGATGTGTGTTCATTTTCTAAAGGAGCGGAGGCGAGAGTCAACGACCTGGAGAGTTCATATAAATGTACACAGGGGTACGCCGCGTAATCCTGTGGGTTAACGTTGTCACCCTGATAACTCATAGAATTTTTCGGCCTACACACTTTACACAAAACTGGTAGGAGTTGTTATTATTCCAATTTACGAGTCGACACTTTTTACATTCATTTGCCAGATATACATCAGCTGCCGGGGCACGGAGTTGTGGCTTGCCGCCGGCCATTAATTAAAGATGATGTTCTGTTTCTTTTTGTAAAATAACGATGGTTGCCTATTAATGTGTTTTTATTGAATATATTTACCATGGGATGAAACAAATCGCCGCAAACAAGTTTTATGGAATAGTATTACCAATGCACTGTCTGGCAGAATGGATCATTTCTTAAATTCAGACACGGCTTGGGACATGTAAAATGTTGCATAACTTGCGATAAAACGGATCCTTTTATTCCTTCGGTTGGTAATTCTCTTAAAATAACGATATGACTTCTAAATGGGAACTTCAATCTTAAAGAGTTTTTCGAAACTACTTTTGAGTGGATGTTTGTTTGGGCTATAGGTCTGAAAACATTGCATCGTAATCCCAATATTTCAACGAGTAAGAGGCTGGTTCTTATGATTCTGGGCATGATGTTTTTTTGGGTATTTCTCTGTTTTTTCACAGACATGTAATCTTGGATAAAACCAATAGTGTTTTCTTCCACAATGGTATTAGTATGTCACCACTTTTTTCCAAAGAAAAAAATATAGTACAAATGTATTCATTTTCAAATCACCATATAAGATTCATTGGAATTAATATGTAATATGGGGGGGAGGAGGTTGGGTGGAAGTGTTCGTGTATGTTGTCGCCGGGTGGGCTTCTTGGTTTTTTTATATCGTGCTTCTGTAGACACGCATTCGAGCGCATATGTACCATTGTGTTATAAAAATAATCAAATGTTTGATGATTGTGGAACCTATGAAGAAAGGGTGGGAGCATGGGCAAGTACTTTTGATTTGGCCCTGGGATAGAAGTAATTTCTATCCAATTTATCCTCATCACGTTTCCATCTGAAAGTCTTGAGATGACAGGAACACTTGCAGAATATCAGGTCTCTGAAATCGAGGTTCTCTACGACCGCAGGAAAATGTCACATCCTATATATCGTTAATTTTTTTATCTAAATCATTAATTTTTTATTTTTACAATAATATTTTGAGTTTGTTAACTCATAATCTACACTACAATGCGAGAGTATTTTGTACTATGGACTATTTTTGGGACAATCCTTATGTATGAGGGAGCCATTAATTTAGCTCTCGAGCAATTTTCAAGACTTATTTATACCTATATTAATATATATCTGAGAATATAGTTCTTTTGTATTTTTCTCGGAGGTTTGATAACATAATAGTATTCTGTATGCCAGATTTTGGTAGCAGTGACTCTTATAATAGGGCAATTATAATATATTATCTAAACGAACAGAAATTTTTCAATGTTAATATTTGTTTGAGGGTGAAATTATTATTTCTACCACTAGTGCGCCGGTTTAGTTCATACACCTAGTTATCAAACATTGCATTCCTCCTTTGGTACAAAGCTATGTTGCCGTTTGGGGAAAGGATTAGTTTAATATTGTGCCAATGCATTAAGATAACAAATCTTAGAAGCAGCACGGATAATGACGTTTATTGAATTGAGACATCCTGAGATTTAATTTACACTTCTTTCAGCATCGCATATAACCACATTAAAATTATCTTGGGGAACAGTGGCGATAATTATTCCTGATGTTTTTGCAGGAGGATATTAATTCGGCCGTGGATTAACTTTTAGATAAGATTGCAGCATCTTAGCTGATTAGGCTTCAGCACTACTCTTTGGTTCGGATTGCAGAGGCAGGAAGAGCTTACCGCTTCCGTCTAGCCAATCATATGGGGTACGCCCGGGTCTCAGTTGTATTCCTGGGCGTTTTTATAAGATCAACTGGGTTATCAAAAGATCGCATTTACCTCGGCCCTTCTTTATTTTACCCACTGTTCAATTAAGCCCTCGCCATTTATTGGCAATTTTTAGAAATGAGAGTTTGCCCGTTTATCATTTAAACTAACTGGCTGAATACAAGCGGAAAACCCTGCAGGGGCATCTGGCTTTACTTGTAATGTAAGAAGGGAAAAACAATCTTACGTCCAAACAAAATCATCGAAATATTTTGCGAAACCTTTTTTGCTGCCACGTAATGATCCAGAAGTATCAAAGACGAGGTCTGCGCCATTTACAAGAATAAACACTGGATATTAAAGAAGGGCGGTGCATGGGGACAAAACCGGTCAATTCTGGGATCGTAGAACACCAGAGTTCACATCCGAGGGTATCAATATATAAAACTGTACGGATTGTCCAACAAAATTTACTACGGATACTGTGTTAATGCCTCTGATTTGTGTTAATGACAGGTCACTTCAAACCGAAGACTTGACATGCAATATATCTTGCTCCAAAACATATTAGTAAATACCTAGGCAGAAATCGATTCAATGTTAAGAGAGACTTTCAATGTATATAATTGGGTGTCACATTGGAACCATATATACAAACCCAGGTATAAAATTTGAAACAGTTATGATCTTAAAGGTTCGGATGGTAATGTGGAATTTACGGTACCTAACAGGTGAAAACGCCCACCGTGGGGGGTCTCAACCGGGGTATCAACTACACTTTTGGGTTACCTCAAACATGAACGCTTCCAGCGTTCCGCGGGATTCACTATGGTAACCAAAGGGTTCTTCTTAAAATACGCCCCCATTCATATATTCAAGTATTTTTGAAAAGCCTACCCATGGGGAGGCAATGTCATTATATTTTTCTGGGCTTTGTCCAATATATATTTAATTTCATGCCAAGATTGCCGCCACGTGGTCACGTATAGTTGGGTGCAGCCGGAAGTAAGTTTAGCACTACACCACGTGGTTGTTGGAGAAATAGATTATATATATTGCCTGGAAGGGATAAAATATGTCAAAAATATTTCACGATTACAAATTTCTGGATTAGAGGATGATTCCAGCGCCAATTAATTAAAAAACTTACCACTAAATTGATGTAATAAGGGCCTGGACGAAAAAAGGAGGTTCGGTCCTTTACTAATCCACATCATCGAATTAATATATTGGTCATGTCCCACCCTTATTGATAATTAAACTTGTCAAAATTAGGTGACCTCGGAACATCACTATTCCAATAAGCCGCAGGGACCTTTCCTGATGGATGGAGTGTTAAGCGGAGAATTGAGGAACTTCCGGAGGAACGTGACACATTCAGAAATGGAAAATTAAATGAGGACCCTGGGCGGAAATGGTCATGTTTGGGTTAAAGCGTGACGATTTTAGCACGGGTGTCGTAAAGTTGTCGCCGCTAGCGAAAAATTCGTGAATGACGTGCGATGTAGCCAACTGTGATGCAAACAAGGGTAAGGAACCTGGCAAAGAAAATCACCTCTTATGTAACACCCAACAAAAACACAAGCACTCCGAGCCCCCTTCCCCGTGTCCAAATCGCCCGTGTGTAGCTGGTTAATGTTAGTGAGTAACAAGTTCTGTGTCCCACAACACTGAGACATCAGCCACCATGCCACTCAGAGAGAGGCTTTACCATGCTGATTCCTCTACTTAATGGTTTATAACCATTTCGGGGGCAATAAATGCAGACTGTATACATCCATACATAGTACATCCCTGCTTACCGCAGACCTCTAATTTGCTTTGCGCTAATTAGGAAATAAATTTCATATTTTTTAAATATTCACAGAAGGGCGATGAAGGCGTGCAAAATAACACCTCGACAAATTAGCCAGGCCCAATATGACTTCTTAGGAGAGACCGGCTCGATATTAGTGCGCAAGTTTTGTGGGCCGCCTGGGTGAACCAACGGTGCAGTCTCATACCTTCACATGTCTTTTCAACAAATTTGAAATCTCATGTTCACACTGTTAGAATTCTCTCAACATGTTTATGCTCCACGACGCACTATAAATTTATCAAAAGATCCATCTGAAGGTGGGCGCAATCTTAAAGCGTTTATAAATGAAAGATTTAAAGAGATAGGGCCCCCTCAAATTATGTTAAAACAAACATTAAAAATGGAAATATACTATTAAAAAACAGCAGTTGACCCAAGAAACACAAATGTTCTAAGAATTACGAATTAAGAAATTGTGCATGTAAAAATAGGACCTAAAGATTAAAAACGGCAGCGAGGGTACTTCCTCATGACCCCGCGGTAGTTCAGTGCTAAGTGTCATTTAGCCCGAACAAAACACAATTTTTTGTAATCCTTTATGATTTCATCCGCGACACTATCTAAGTACCATTCTACAGCTGATAATGTATAGAAGAGGGAAGTCTTATCATCATATAAAATCCACAAACTTCAACATTCCATGACTTTCTAAACTCGCATCTAAAAATTTGAATAATTCCGGATCATGGTTTGAAAAGTGAGTCTGTTTTATTAAAAAATACTCAATATTTTAGTAAAACTTGTATATACCTGTGAAAAGTTCAAAACAATTAATAATTATCCGTAGTTGGAACCAAATGTATTTCTCATTTTACCAACTAAAACTTTATCTTTTATTTTTCCTAGCTTCCAAGTGAGAATTTTCCTCTTTTCCAGTTTTATTATGCACTACCTAATTAAAAAAGCAGAATATGGGCATTTCTCGTGGGTTATTGTCAGTGAAGGATCATTAAAATAAAATTTGGTCAAATTGCCTTATATTTACTCTTTACGAAAAATACATAAATTATTCCATCCTATGAACCCTGGCGTGTTCTGAAATTTTTTAAGGTTGTGGATAAACAACGAGTCTACGGGGAAATTACGGATGACACTAGCCTTCCAGTTCAACAAACTCTCGGGTCCACCGATCCTACATTGAGCACCAGAACAATGGTGAATCTTTAGTACAACAAGGGCAAAAAATAAAATTAAAAAAAGGAAAAAACAAAAAATTTGATCGAAAAACGACCTCTGTTGTTTTTACACCCGTCACCTAGAAGCAGAAGCGATACAAGTGTATCAATGGGATGAATTACCCCGTTCCATTCGGTCTTAAGCTTAACACTTTTCTTTTGTGGTACTCTCTTCTCACGCCGTAAAAATAACCGGTCAGAATATTCAATAATCAATCCTGGGTGTAATTGTTTAACGAACAGGAATGAAAGCAAAAAAATACAGGGAACATGTATTTTGTTTTTAAGATTTTTTTTGTCTTTTAAATTAACACAATCTTCTGAAATTTGTTGGATTCATTCAGTGGCTAAAAAGTTAATATATGATTTTTACGTTGGGTTTGATACTGTGTTACTGAATCCCGCCATTTTATATGATATCAACACGCAAAAAGGTTTGAAGATTGCCAAAATAAATTAATAAGATAGTATATTACCTAAAAAAAAAGGGGGGGGGTAATAAATTACAGTCATCCGTTAGGCTGCTATCTGGTAGGTTAAGGTTTTTTTTCAAATATACGTACACAGTGATTTATTTAACAACTTTAATACGAGAAGAAAGAAAAACGAATCCCTAACAGTTGAAATAGCCAAAGCTGTTGAAGGAAAATAATCCTAAAATTCTATATCTAACAACGAAAAACTTGAATTCCACGTTTTTTGAACTTGTCTTGACACAGTACATCATTCTTATATTTCGTGAAACACGTCCCTGAGATAGATCTATACTGGGTAGAAAACTAAACATTTAATATGTTCATATGGGACAGCTGGCAATTCTCTTCTGTTTCATAAATCTAAGCATGCGGCCTATATGGAAAACGTGCTGTAATTATCCTTTACAGGCTACTATCATTTCCCTCTTCATGTCAACGAAAAGAAATCACAATTTTCTCCCAGTGTTTATAACCATTCTTTCTGATACAGGAGAATCAGTAAATTAAAACCCA
The DNA here is from genome assembly GCA_903981925.1 of Ostrea lurida. Taxonomy (NCBI): domain Eukaryota; kingdom Metazoa; phylum Mollusca; class Bivalvia; order Ostreida; family Ostreidae; genus Ostrea; species Ostrea lurida. The sequence continues at coordinate 96 of CAJDSM010140258.1, read as the reverse complement.
TAAACACTCTAATCTAAGGCAAGCGGAGGCAGCTAAGGGAGCGGGATCGTTAAGATTAAAATACCCGAACCGGAAGGCGTTAATTGTCGAGTCTAG
>CAJDSM010140253.1:62-16781 GCA_903981925.1 Ostrea lurida | reverse complement strand
ACGGTCACCTGAGTATCATAGCCCACACAGGGAGCTCCTCATATTGCATTTTCTTAAGTCCCCAGTACAGAGTCTGTTATTCACATGTTAATTATCTTCACCCCTATATAAATTATGCATATGATTCACTATTCATATACACAAGAAGATTAATCAATTTCCAATCCTCAACACATTGTTCATACGGAATTTTTAATGGAAAACCATATTGCTACTTTTAATGTCCAGTGCATGCTTGACCTTGGACCATTTTCGACCTGGAACCCGGAAACCATATTGCTACTTTTGATGTCCAAATTCGAACTTGACCTTTGCCCTTTTGACCCCAAATCAATTAGGAAATACCCTTGTTCGCCAACATGGGTAGACCATATGTCATGATATGGTGACTCTAGGTGGAAAGGCTAACATCTAAAAGTCTGGAAACCATTCTGTCTACAGACGGATGCGACAGACAACCTGATTCCAGTCCCCCCCCCCCCCCCAACCTCTTGGCAGGGGTATAATTATGATAAAGGCCTCCTTCTCATTCCAATATTCATTTACCTTTCAACATTAATATCAATAGCATTGAAAAGAATAGCTTTTCAAATGTTTTTACAAATATAAACAACTAGGCAAATTCACCCGCTGCTAGTGTCCAATAAATGTGATTTACTTTGAAACCCAGGGGGGAGATGGTGGGTCTCAAGCTTATAGCTTTGGGTACATATGTACGGTTTAGAATTCTCCAAAAACACCCCATTAATATTTTGAAATTCCATACACAGTGGTGGATTTTAGAGGGGGGGGCATCCCCCCCCCATTTGGTGAACCAAACTTAATCATTATGTAATAAATATATTAACCTCTAAACCTCTCTAAAACCCGAGAGCTCTTCCGGGTTTCGCCCCCCCTAGGCCCCCACTTTGCGCTTCATCCCAGACCTTAAGCCTTATTGGTCTCCTTTTTCAACCTTTCGGACAATCCATGGACCCGCCCTGCATACACATTGTAATTTTCCGATCCCCGTGTGGGGCATCCGAGTTATTAATGCGTCGTCCAGCATCCCCTTACGTGTCGTAAGAGCGACTGAATGGGGCCGGTTCATTCGGATGAGACCGACGGAAAAACCGAGGCCCCCAGTTGCTCACAGCTAGGTGTGTACATCGATAAAGCATCGGCCTCCCCTGCTCGAAATGCCAGCATAGGCCTAAATTTCGCAGCATCACCGGCATTTAGGTGACGTCTCCAACTCGGTGGGGCCATGGAAAGTCAATAATATGCCCCCCCCCCCCCCCCCCCCTTTTGTCAAGTAACTTTTTTTCTGCATCATGACACATAATTTAGAAGTCCCCCCTTCAGTTTTCTAATTACCTTGTCTTAAATTTTCCTTGTCATGCGTTATTTTTTATAAGTTGGTCCCTCTCCGTCCCCCCCCCCCCCCCCCCTCCCCCCCACACACACATCACACATTTAGTATATCCATTAGCTTTTTGTTTTTGCTTGTCGCATTATTAGAAGTTGCTCCCCTCCCTCTTCAAACACAGTCCTAACGCCTATGGAAATTATCTACGCTCTCATTTGAAAGGTCATTGTCTACAGCGTACATGCTATATGATGAAACATCAAACCGTCGCTAACTTCGTGTGAAGTTGATCGGACTCAAGTGGTGGATTTTTGCCCCACCCCTCAAGTGCCTCCGAGCAGGGTGCCAAGAGACACTGAAATTTATACAATTTATGTGTCCTTGCATCCCAAAGATGCCCTGCCAGTGGCCAAATTTGACAAAGAATTGGAAACAGGTGGTTATCAAGAAGAAGTTAAAAATCTTTCAATTGTGGGGTTACACACTTTCATCAATGTACCATTTATTGAGCCCCACCCTAATACTAAAATCCCCTGGATCATAGAAATTTACAATTTTGTAATACACGCTCCCTATTCTGTATTACAAATTATCCATTTATGTTTTACATTAACTTATCATAGCATTAATGAAGATGTTTTTCATGTTTATACTACTAAACACTATAATACCAAGTTTGGCACCCCCCTTAGGGGTCAGAACCCCTACCAGCGGATCACCAAATTTACAATTTTTTGGCTAACCAACCAGGCGGTATCTCGCCTGGGCTCCTACAGATCATATCAGCATTCTGGCTTCTTCATCAACAATTGTAGCGGGTTGTATAATGAAAGCCACACGATATATTTAGAGCGATTAAGGAATTCATGTTCCGACTATTTGGAGTTTTATTTGACCGCACAGAAACTGCTCAAGAATAAACGGTCCTCCAGAAGGGTCCGGGAGTGCACTAAGAGACCTGAATTGTACAATGTGTAATGTAGACAGGCCTTGTCCAAAGATGCTTCAATACCAAATTCTGAAAAGAATATAGGGAAAGGTTGGATTATGAGAAAAAGTTGGAAAATTGTTGTTGTTCGGAGCATTGGGCTTAACATATCTTCATTAATTTTTTTCTATCTCAGAATTCGTAGGACGACGCTATTTGTTCTTTTTGGTTGTGTCCAAGCACGACGATCGGGATTCGAAGACAATTGCAATAGCGCCGTGCCTCTGGTTTTACTCAGGTGATCCTAAATTTTATAAGAAGAGGAGTAACAAAGTATCAAAGGCAGGCCATTGTCATAGAGTCCTAGAAAAATATCATTTATTCGGAATAAATACGATGTAGTAGGACAACACGGCACATTATCGGATCTGGAATTATGTCTAGATAGGAACACAGACATTCAGCGTGATTATTGTGCATGAGAGAAGTTCAGTAAGACATCTTCTGCTTAGACAGGAGTCTCTGACTTTAGGACCCCGCTAGTCGCAAAGCCTGTAGTTTCGAACAAAGTAATGAATTCAGGAGGGTTGTCTCGTCGCTCAAATTCTTAGTTGTATAGTGATATTCGACAGATCACTATCGCACAATAGGGTCATGAAACAACTGAATCGAAGATACCGCATTATTTCACAAATATAAATTTCTGGGCATTAGTGTAATATTAATTTGTGTTTAATCGCATAATATTAACCAAAAAGGTTTTTTATTGTTAGTCAAGCGACCTTTGTTCTTGAGAGGGATTATGTCGGATAATGGGTGACTCGACAAATTTTTATAGACTAAGAGCAATTCGTTAGTTTTATATAAAATACAGTTATCCTCCACTGTGGATATTACGATTTTGCAACAATCTGAACCGGATTTTGGTATATGGTTAGTTTTTGTGGGATAGATTTTTGTAAAAAACTTAACGGTACTTTGGTCGCCTTTGTCATTTTTAAAGAAAGGCAATTTTACGGATAGTTGACCGCATAGGCAATATGCTCCTCTTTTCGCGGGTATCGTGCACGATTATCAATTTTAGAGAGATGCTGTGAGGACATTAATATAATCCGGGCTACTTTGCATATTCTCGTGGCACCGTTATTTTAAAGCGATCTGGAACGCGCTAAGAATAAGAAATAACGTGTGTGAGGAGGATCTTATCATACGAACGTATTGCAATGCTCTGTCCGGCTTTTCACGCGAACTTAGTTTGGAAAGAAAACGAGATATAGCCCAACCGGCCTTTAAATCTTGGGGCAGATCCTATATCCGCTTGTATGTTGAATGTTATAATCGAATGGTATAATGGATTGTTCTGTCACGTCGGTGGAGAGATTTTGGAACAGTTTATCTCATATGTATGCGATAATACTTTGGACCCAAAAATTCAAGTTTGTGTCAAAACAATTCTTTTTGGAGTTGCCTTATATGTTATGTGGGCTAACCACGCCATTAGCAGAGAAAATATATCGAATTTCGGTATATACCTCTGAAAATAATTATCTATTTGTCTTATGTATTTTCTTAATTGGGTACGGTATAGTTTATTTCAAATGAGGGCTAATCTGGTGCATTTTATAAATCATCCAAGCATCATCCGAATCCACACTAGAACTTGCACCCTGCATATCTCTTCTTTCCGTGACGTCATTCCTTATTTAGATTAAGTTGTAGAGTTTGCAAATAGATTTATGTAACGCAATATTATTTCACTACTTTTAATATAAGCAACCAATTAATGACATGTATAACTACAATAAATATAAAATTTCTGATCCTCTTTTGCTATCTCAAGTACAAGAGAGCTATCTATCACTCGGTCAATTAAGATCCAAAGTCGGGACCTTTACTGACCAACCAACAACATATCGTTCACTATGGGAGCCTATTTGGAGCAATTTTCTATCGCTCGCCAGGCCGAATCTTATTTTGTACACGTTTTAAATTTGGAGTTGAATAGTTATTGAGTATGTTCGCAACCTTAACTGTTTTTCAGAAGTAATATATTTCTCTTGTTAAACACCATAGTCATGACCGCGACACTCGAGCACCGGAATTTAGCGGTAAAACACTATATTTGACTCTGCAGACACTCTTACGCGGCCCATTTTATTGGCGGGTTGTGTTTAATATTTAATAATTGTTTTGAAAGTTAAAACATTTGCAAAGTCTATTGTTTCATTTATGGTTTATGCATATATTTATTGTTAGTTGTCTATTTCCTGCCATTTTCAGTGTCAATATTTTATTTATCTTGTAATATTTCCTATATATGTTATGCACTATATTTTGTGTCAGTATTCTGTGGTTGTTTAGATTATGTGTAAGTGTATATACCATAATTTATCAAAGTTTGGCTGTGTATATTGCTATATGTTTCAATTTGATTTTGTATCATATTTGTGTTTCAGACGTGCTGTGATTGTATTATTCTATATTTATGTTTTGTAAAATTACAGTATTTATCCCCGTTTCTTCGGAAAGAATTGGAAAAATCTATATTTTCATTCTTTCTTAATTGTTTCCTTTTTCTTTGTGTGTTGTTTTTTTTTTTGCTTTCTTTATCTTTTTTTGGTCTTATTTTTGTACATTGAAGTGTAGTATTCTTATAATTCGGTGTCTCGGGCATATGGGGTATATTCGGATTTTGTTAAGACCTATGTACAGAGACTTATTTCTCAATACTTCATAGGTATATTGCACACTGGGTATTTGTCAGGAAACGATACACACACTCTCGCGTGCGACGGTGCACGTTGAGTACTTCTCTTGATGGTTTGTGGTCGAAAGAATGAAACTGGATATATATGTAGAGGCATATATTATAATAGTCCCTGGGTGTATTTGGGGTGTCTTCTTTGTTGATGTTGTGAGTCATATTCATCGGGTGTTTGGAATACTCTTTTCTTTAAATTGTGTTCGATATATATTATGCCTTTATATTAAGGTTATCTCCTTAATTAATTATGCAATATTAACTCAGCTGGTTTTTTATTCTTTTTGGTCTGGATTGTTCGACCAAAATATGGCAAAGTTTGTAATATGTTATAGATCAGATGTCATCACTTAAAGTCTTAGTACAATATATGTTGAGTGTGATATAGTGTCTAAGCTCGCACATGCGGGCACAGATGTAAAGCCTAATATTGAAAGATTCACATTCATAGACATGTATTTATATATTATTTTGGCCTTGTTCCCCTAAAAATGTGACATTATCGAGGCAGTAAAGCACCGGTACGGTATTTACCAACATTAAGACATTTCTTCTGGTGGTTATATCAAAGGTAGGGTAAGGCTGTCGTTCATAACTTTCACTACGTCTGGCTTTAATTTCGTGCTCGCAAGGTGGTATTCATTTGAATCTCTGAGATCCATTAAATGCTGAAATGACAGAGATTATTTATTAAATCTTTAATCGGAGGAATTTTACTTTTTCCATTGGGCTCCGTGTTATGTTATTCAGGTCGACATTTGTATTTGCCAGTTATGCTAGAGATTAAATCGGTGATATCATCATATAGTTTCGCTATGTTGATTATTGAGCCTTATATATGTGACGTAGCTGGTTGTTTGTCTATATTCAGGATCTACGTACTCTAGCGGCATCGTTGCCGATCCTTATGCGCAAAAATTCTAGCCGATGTTTGTTATCAGAGAATTCTATATGGTGACAAGGGGTTATCTGAATAACATTCGATCTCTCATTTCCGTTGCCTTTGCTTATAGAGATACTATTTTTAGGATCAAGGAATAACATAAAATGCCCTTGGGTCCTTTATTATTAACCTAGGTATGGGAGGTTACGTTTCCTCTAAATCTTTAAATTTTAGGATACTTATAATAAATCTTTGGTCCTGCATAGACAGCTCGAAAAATCTCACTCACATTTTTACAAGACTGGTGGGAACCATTGGGTCAGAATCAATTTATGCTGATCACAAACATAACCGTGAGAGGAGAGTGTACACCGGGCTAATGTTAATAAAACCGGAAATTCCTTATTTGTCCTGAGTTGTGGACCAGCTTCTTGTTACCTTGTTACTATAGTTAACACCAAATACGTATGTCTCCTGTACATTTTAACTCTACCCAATTGCTTAGAGATTATCATAGAAATTCCTCAGATTAAAGTGGAAAGACACGCTCTCACACCAGTTTACACTTAAACGAATTGACAAGTAATGGTTATCTTACAATTGATAGGGATGGGTTATCGTGTTTATGGATGGAGGAAAGAGTATTAGAATTCTCTGATTTCATCTACAACTCTCATCCTCTTGAGCTTATCTACACATTTTTCTTTCTTTTATTCGCTTGTTGTTTCGGAAGGGCTGTGGTATCACTCTCATATGATTCTATTCTCGTTCTCTCACGAGTTTATAACTCATCACTCGCTATGTGAGAGCTAGTCTCTCTAAAATATATCTACGCTGAGAGAGATATCTCTTGATTTATCGGTACGTTCGATTCTCATTTGTATTCTCTCTTGGTAACAATCTTTTGCTCTGAGCTCGCTGCTGCCTATGGTCTTGGGTTTCTTGAGATGCTCATTGTTAGGTCTAGTAGCCTTTGACGTTCTCGTGATTAGGACACGTTGTCACCATTTTCTTGCCAACGCGGCACTATTGTTGAATCTCTTTCACTACTTTCCAGGACACAGGATATAGTTTTCTACTAAAATAAATTGGTTTACCGGATCGGAAGGTGGGGTGGCTCCAGTTCTCACCAAATCTGGGTCTCAGTATTCTGTGAGTAGTTCGGCATAGCTTAGTTTTTGCTACTCACCATCGTTGTGTTCTGTTTGTTGGTTCTTCTTAACGAGCTAAGTTCACATCTTTTTATGCGTGCTCACATTATTGTGGTTCAAACATATATTTTCGTTATTACATTTGATGTCTTATGGTCGAGTTTTCTTTGATTGTTATTTTGTTCTCGGAACACTTTCTTTATTCTCTTGTTTGGTATAGATTTACACTCTCCTTGTATTGTATGGATAGTACCCACTTATTGTGATACTCAGTGATTCCACCAATTACTTAATATGTTCTTTAAATATGCCGGTTACCAGTTTGAATTCCACTTCTGGTACAAGTATGGTTCTTATATTCTCGATGTAATTTTATGCCTTATATTTTTTCTTCTGTACACTGCATAAGTGCCTTCTATATTTTCTTTCCATGGATACATTTAAACTTATTACTTAGATATGATATGCTTTTTGGAGCTGCGGATCATATCCAGGTAATCATTAGACAGTGGGTTCGGTGCAGCGGGTATATTTTGCATGTTTAATGAGCGCGCTGAAGTTTCACTATAACAATCCCCTCTTTTCGCCACACACAACAGATAGGTTATTTTTATTTTTTTTTCTTTTATTCTATTCACACGCACCAGCGATAATTAATCTAATCTATTTAATTTGTAGCACTGTTCTGGACCATTACATGTCACATCATTACTTTACCATTACAAGATGATATAACACTAGAAAGAGAACTACTGAAACACGATGTAAAAGTTATATCACTAGAAATTAGTTTTTAACGCGTTTCGATTAAAACACGCCAAATGCACTGTTTAAGAATCTTACATGTATCTTTATTTTATTGAATCTAATCAAATGATACTAATTGGTCCCCCCCGCTCACGTTCCCGCCATTCGGATCAATTTATACATAACAGGCTATCCAATAAGCCGGTATAGTAAGTCCAAAGTCATATGACTCTACCGAACGATAAAGCCCGTGAATTCCGTCTTTATGCTCTGCCCGGGTACAATGGGATCAAATCCAGCGTAGTCTACCTGGAGTCACAAAGCGCACTTAAGAATAAGATATACCGCGTTAATTTGTGTGTTATTCTGGAGATCTTAACTTACAGATAAACATGAAAGGAATTGACAAGCAAGTTAGAGAAAAGTACGCAGACGGGTTACTGAGAGCTACCTTTTAGCTTTGTGACGAATTTGCCGTGTAATATAGGGCTCCTCATGGTCGCACCATCTTGTGCTATTCGACGAGGAATATAGCGGGGTATGAGTTTGGTGTAACGTATCCTACGTTTTTAATGTATTCTCAATCAATTCAAGGTTTAAAAGTTACTGACTTAATTGAAAAAAACAAGAGAAGGTTTATGCAAGACATGCCTTTTGTATTAATAGGCACGTTGGGGGGGGGGCATTCATATTCTATTTTTACAAGAACAAATGCATTAGCCAAAGTTAACCGTATTTCCCTTATATGGTGTATCATGGTGTTTAGGATTCTAATGCCAAGATGAGCTAAGCAATTGCATATTCTATTTATATTAGTTTCCCTAGAGATCATGCCTTAAAACTAGATGGATGGTGTAATAAACACAGAAATGTGATCATGTGATATTGTCAAGATATGGTTTCAATTTCCATGGACGGGTATCACACTTTTAGACAGACTTTATATACCACATTTGTGGTTCGAAGTATCAATTAATGAAATTAACAAGTAATTAATTGAAGTTTTGGTTTCGTTTTAATTATAATAAAATGGGTATTAGATTCTACACATGTATGCATTCCCTCTGAATCTCTAATTAAATCTGACTTAGTCTTCAAACAAAAAATGACATATTAAAACTCTAAAAATCAAAAATTACTACTAACAGTTTTATTGTTATTATACATGAGGTCTAGTGAATCATTGTATGGTTCCAAATTTGTAAAACACAAGATGCTAAGTATTTTGTCTCTCAACAAGAATAAATGAAATTTGGGTATAATCTGATAATTTTGCTAGTTTATCTTTCCTTCGGTTTATAGCCTTTGAGATTGCCTTTGTGTTGATGTGTTGAATAAAACCTAATATAGATATCAGTATAAATAACTCACGAACGTCAGACATGAAAGAGGAATGGACCACGGGTTTTTGTTGCCTGAAGTAGAAACAGCTGTGTTGGCTGTGTTAGTGTGTGTTGTGTGTGATACCAAAATTAAAAATCACATGTACCTCAACAGAAGGCAACCTCAGCCGTAACGTAGGAAACTCAGGATGTTGTTGTGGCAGACAATCGATTTAAAGCAGAACAAAAAAAATTACAATGATAATCAGTTTTTACAGTAAAACAGACGCAAGCGGTTAATAGAAATTTGAGTTTAGATGTCCTTGAAATGCTTATGCGTTTTTTTGTTTGATTAGTTCTCATATGCTCATCGTTTCATTATCGAGCAGTACATCCGGTTCGCGATTACACTGGGTACTGTGCCAGTTGAAAGTCTAGCAGAGAAAAAAAAAAAGGAAAAACGTAATACGGAAAATCGCGTGTCGATTTTTAATAGAGATTTACCAATACCTTAACTAAAAAAATCATTGCGGATGAAAAAAATTTTCAATAAGCGACATAATTTATTTTTTTTCATTTTTTTTGAATTTTTTTTTAGGAAAATCTCAAAAGAACATTTTTGTACTAATCTGGGGCAGGGCATTCGTGTCTGTATTGCTCCCTGCATGCTTTACTTAAATTTTTTGTATTCTTGTACAAACCTTCTTATAGGTTTATGGTATAATTAAGCCTAGTGATTTCATGTATGCAATTTTAAGTTTATATTTACTTTGTCAATAACAAAGTTGAAATATATACAAAAATAGATAGTATATTTACGCAAATTATCTAAATAGATATTATAAGAGACAATTTATATGTTGATCATTATGTGTACCTCGAACACAAAATAATTTATTGTAAGACTGAAATTCAAAACTTTGCTGGAATACCAAACAAATTGATTTTTGAATTAAAAATATTAATAAAATTAGTGCTTATATTTCGATACCAGTGGATATTACTTATAATTGGAGATTTTTTTCAGATCCAAGATGAGGCCAAGTAAACACTGATGTAAAATGCAACTGGTAATTAATATCAAAACATCCTCTAAAAGGTCGACACATGCCAATCCGTACCAACAACTCTGAGAGGACTTAACTTGCATCAGCCATTGCAAGTTTCACTTGAATATCAAATAGTGTTACTAGATAATACGTGCCCATTTGTCAGCTTACAAAAAGCGATTGAAACTAAAAGTAGGTCTCGACTGAACAAGTGTAAGGATTTCAACGCTCATCTTATCGGTACGAGGTCAGCAATTGGTAGTACACATTGAAGAAGACTTTAAAGCCCATGTAGGCTTCAGTGAGTGAACTTTATAAAATAGGAATCACTATTTTTCTGGATGACACTCTTGATGTATTAAATTTGTACAGCACTATTCTATAAGGTTTCCCATCTAATAGTGATACAGAAAAACCGTGTTTAATTAAGGTTGTATGACTGTTAACACAAATAATATTACATGCATCGAGTTTTGATTACTGTTTTACATTTATTTAAAAATAAGGTATGAAATGTTATGTTTACAAGTATATACTTCATGTACTTTTATTCACTTGGTTCAAAAACAGCAGTTGTAGAGATCATATTGTATATCCTTATTGAACATTGCCTATTGAAATTTTCCATTTTGAGTGTGATTCAAGGGAATTGTTTGCTTCACTTCATTGCCATCTGATATCAGAGGACAACAACACCAAAAGACGCCCAGGGTTGTGATTTACTAATGTGGACTCCTATTCAATTCCGTACACTCAAGTTTGAGGTTCACAGTGAAAATAGTAATGGGACCTTCGGGAAAATCAAAATCATGACTTTTCAGCTTGTGATTATAACGTGAACAATTTAAAATTTCCTACATGTCATTAAATTTAGTAATTACTAGTAAAATTTCTGATCAATTTCATAACTGATACATTAAGTCATAACAAACTAAAAAACAAGATCTCATTAGGTATCATAGAGGGGGAATGGGGAAAGGAGGAGTGCAAACCATAGTTCTCACATTCTCGATTTGTTGGTTCGCCGCACCCATCTCTCCCCTTCTCCCGTCCCTCTCCCTTTCTCCCGCCCGTCTCTCCCTTTCTCTTCCGCCCCTTTGTCTTCCTTAATATCTCATCATAAGCCTTAACGAAGCTTCTGTTATTAGTTTCAGATCCAAACTTCCACTGATGTTGGTTAATTATTATATGATATAATGGGCACGAGTAAATTCACAATTTTGGATTTGAGCGAAAACGAATAATTCCCGAATGTGTAGCATTTGCTGATTTATATATGGGACCAAAGTGACTATGGGTGTCTAATTATATTTTGGTTTAAGATTTGTAATATTTCCTATTCCTTAGCTCTTTGGTGACGAAGGCGTGATGCGAAGTGAAGTAATTGATCTTTGACGGAGTTCAGCTTAGTAAGCAAACGAAACTGCTTGTGGGCTCCGGAGAACCATTTTACTAGCACACATTAACAATCCATAGCCTCTTGAACAATACCCATGTCCTATTTGAATAGTTGTAGACCAATACAACCAATTGATGTATACATTAATGGTACACTTAGATCGAATAAACGAAGACTCTATGTTTTGCCAATCCGTTGAATAAATCATAATTAATTTGAAAATATCCTTCTTTAACAAAGGAACCAAGGCAGAGGCGTAAAACTGGCACTTTGGGAAACATTATGAAGGGAGTGTGGGGGGGGTCCTATGCTGCGCAATAATGTGGTTGGTCCATAAAAGAATACTAAACCGGTGCTACCGTCTGCTCTGTACTCTGTAGAGAAGCGGAAGATGGAGATTTACTGTGTTTACCAAGAGCTTTAAGCGTTGTATTTATCAACAGTGTGGATGGGGAGCGACTATCCGTGTTTTTTTTCGCGTTTCACCCAGACTACCCGCGTTGCCAGCAACGGCCTTTCGGGGTTAAAAGAAAACAAAATCGGACCAGAGAACATTATGGCCCTACTAGAAAGAAGAGTCGTAACGTTCTGGTCTATGCGGGTAAGTAGTTCGAGAGGGAGGTCTGGCAAATTCTTCCAATCACGAATTAGTAGATAAATCAAATTGCCCATGAGTGTAAGTAATTTTATAACTAAATGTAGCAAAAATTAAAACTCAGAGAGGCGCCACCCACAAGGTTCCTCTCTTGAACACGGCTCACCATGAAAGACTACCTAATCACCAAAATTGAAATGATCGAATTTGTCACTGCCGTCATAGTCAGGCCTGTTTTTTCAAAAAGAGCCTTGCATATAAGCCAACCATAGGGAGTACTCATATAAGTGTGCAAGGCATTAGAGTTTTAATGTGCTAGGTTTCTAAGTCACATCGCAATCAAGCCTGGATTGTCCTTTTTTATTTAAATGCCATTTGAGAGTGCTAGCTAGGATTCCAAATCTGCCCCATTCTTTCAAAAAGATACTCTGCATATGATTGCTATTCATATTAACTCAAGTGATTAGATTATTTTTTTTTATTTCTATATCTTCAACAAAATCTTGCTTCCTAACGATTTTAAATAAAACCACTACTTTAATGTCCCAGTGCGCTACATCGATAGCCAAAAATATATATTTGTGGAACGTCCCAACCACAGAATATCGATAAATGCTAGCCCAAACTTCAAATTAAAATTTGCGATCTCTTAGTACTACTCGTATGACCATAGTATCGCAAACGTTACTTTTTATGGACATTTCTATTCAGGCTGTATTGACTTATATAGTGACTCGTGCGTGTTCTCATATCGATCGTGCGTTGTATAGTAAAAGCCTATGTAATCGTTGTAATCAGGTTTTCCGTTTGTCTCCATCGATGTGAATTCTTGCGGTTTCACGTCAGGTTTATAAGATGTATCACATGTTTTGCGTAGTAGTCAGGATTTTTGCTTCCGTTTATTTCGCATCGTGCAGCCCCTTCGGGAAAACCTTATCGGGATCATCATTTTAAAATTCTAAGGAAAGGGTACGATACTTCCGAAAGTTCATTCGCTTGTCTAAGAAGCTATTTTTTAGAAATCAAGGAATATAAAAGCTGGTATATAGGTTACCAAAAATAAAAATATTAGTAAATTCGCTTTTGGGTAAACAATGGTCCAGAGCAGTGGAAAAGATCCTATCACTATTTAAGACTGGGAGCTGGCCGTTTTCGTAGGTGCTCCCAAACAACCGAGGACAGTATAAAACCCGAAGTTTTCCCTTATTCTTGGAGTTTAGTGGGGTATATAGAGAAAGTTGGCGCTTCTGTTTTGTAACACCAATGATTTGTAAAATTTCTACTAGAGAAAATAGGAAATTCCAATTTGAAAGACATATACCTCAACCCCAGTTAATTACTCAAGTAGTTTTACGATATTGTAATAAAGTCTATATTTTCCCGATTTTCGCTGCTCTTGTTATTCTATCGTTTATGCATTATCATCTTTACGCTACTATACTTATTATGGACATTTTGACCCACTAAATATCAAAAATGATAAACTGTCAGCCGTCCTTGTTAATAGGTATGTGTATTTACCGAACATCTATTTTTAGATAGGAACATTCTGACCTCCATCTACTGAGTAGAAGCGAACCTCACATATGTAACAGTGAGCTCCTAAGCAGAATAGAATATATGCTATACTTTAGGCCCAAGACACATCATCTTAACTACTCACACCATTTAGAAGATTAAATTTCAAAACAGGTCAGGAGTGTTGGCTCTCCCATACATTCTTCGGGGTCACTCGATGTTCCAGTTGTGCTTGACCTTTATGCCCTTTTGACCCCAATTCATAGGAAATTCGCAGCGGCGTGTGTAGCCGCCAACACTTGTGGGCTGGTAGCCACAATCTGCACGCGTGGATATTGCGGCTAACATCTAAAAGTTGGGAACTGTTTGTCTATTACGACAGATTGTGAAGACACCCGAATTCCAGTAACATTACAAAACATTACACCCTCTTCGCTAACACTTGTCATGCGGATACAAAGGTAGTAACAAGGCGGTTATGTGGGCGGATAATCGGTGATGCGATTGAAGATATTTTACCAATAAGTCATATGCGGTTTTGGATTAACTGTTTGCTTTTTTTTTTTTAATAGTTCACATTGTGTAGGTTGATCTGATAACAATTTGAATAAAAAACGTCGGAGGTTAATCCTAAATAGTGTTTTAAAGGCCGCTTTTTTGTTCATTTGGTTTATTTTGTTATCAGAATAATCTACGCCGAATTGTAACATGAATTTAATTGTCTTTATAATACTTAATATTACTCATAGGTGGATCGGCCGGAGATCTATCACTCGGGATATCTAGACAGTGGTGTCGTGCAATGGGAATTGTCCCGTTAAGGCCTGTGGGCCTCTTGTATATCTAGGGGTCCTATACTTCGCTTACCAAATTCAGACCTTTCGCTTGTCAACTTCCTGTTTTCCGACTTATCAATATTGGGTCCGAAACAAATATTTTCGTTGTACTTTTCTCTGAAACTGCATATCACAGCCACTTGATATTTGATATATCACTTCATTTAGGAGTCCCATACTGCGCTTACTAAACTCAGACCTTTCGCATGTCAACCTACTGTTATATCAACCTTTGCAAAAGATGAACAAATTCTTTAGGCTATATTTCTATGTACTGTAGAGCGGAGGTATCCTCAGTGAGCAGTAGCTCACAGAATCCTTGTTAGGGTCTGTCAGGGGCTGAAATAAGGTCCCATTCCCAATGCTAAAAATCAGGTATTTTTCTCAATTTTAGCTTTAGAATTCCCAAAACATGACAAGAAATCAAAATGAATGCATTACTAATCATAAATCTTTTTCACAGGTCCATAAATTTAAAATTTTGCAACAAATTGAGAAGCAATTGAAATTTTTTTTGGTCTCAGCTTATTCAAATAATGTAAGCTTTAAACAAATTGAAAGTCCAATTATGCATTAATGTACTGGTTTGGTCTCTTTCTCTACTTCTCTGTACTAAATATTTTCCCCAGTTTCAAGCATATGTCGCTAATTTTTCCCAATTGGAAAGCCCCTGGCCCCAGATATTTTAAGACCTAAGAAAATATCTGTTTTTGTGCCGTTGCGGGGAGTCAAACTCATGACGTCGCGGTTGGCCGTCTGGAGCGTTACCGACTGAGCTATGCAGGCCCTAGAGCATTACATTGTTAATCTTTATTATATAGTTAACGTTAGCCTTTAGTTCTAAATACACATTTTTATCCCCTCGCAAGGGATATATCATCGCTGCCCGTGCGGATGTGTTGTGTCCGGAACCTTGTGAACAAGATAGAAGCAAGGGCATTCATCAGAGAATCATCAACCTTCATCAAATTTGGTGCCCAGTGGAAGAGGGATGAAGCCCTATTGATTTTCACAGGTCAAAGGAGTCAAAGGTGCAAGGTCACTATTGACTATTGCCACAAAATCCTGTGCAACAAGATCAGGAGACATCGTGCATTCATCAGAGAAACATCAAACCTTTCCACAAATGTTGCCCATGGAGAGAGGATGGCCTTTTGAGGTCAAGGTTAAAGGTCAAGGTCACTGTTTGACATTGAGACTAAAATTCTTGTGAAACAATGATAGATGGACATCACATCATTCATCATGAGAAATCATTGCTAAAACTGTTCATAAATATTTGTTGCCCATGGCAGAAAGGTAAATGAAAACCCCTATGATTTTTAATAGGTCAAAGGTCCAACAAATTTCACTGATTGCCAAAAAACCTTGTGAAGCAAGGATACAGGAGAACAGCATTTCTCCAGGAATCATCAAAACCTTTTCTACAATCATTATGTTGCACTGGGACGAGAGGATGAATCCTATAAGGATTATTTCAAGGTCAGGGATTGTCAAGTGTCACTATTTACTATTAATTAAAATTCTTTGTGAACATAGGATTAGAGGGAACAGCATTTCATTAGGGAGAATCGTCAAACCCCTTCAACAAAATGTTGACCATGGAGATAAGAGAACCCTTATTGATTTTCCAAATTGATCACAGGTCAAGGTCACTAATTGACTGTCTCAATATGTCTTGTCACAAGATAGAGAGACATCATTCATCAGAGAATCATCAAAACCCTTTACAAAATGTTGCCCATGGAGAGAGGATGAACCCTATTGATTTTCAAGAGATTAAAGGTCAAGGTCACTATTGACTATTATTTTAAAAATCCTTGTGTTTGGCGGAGGGGATGCTACGCTTGCGTTGCGCTTGTTAAGAGTTATTATGCAACTTTTTTATTGTAATGTTGGTAAATTGTAATGTATTCTGTAGATGATTAGTTGAAAAACAATAGATAGGCTAATATTGCCTTTGTAAACGTTCTCATTATTTGATTAGTAAGCAAGCCAACGTCATTGGAAACGTTTGTGAGCATCATTGTGAATTCATTCGTCTGAAAAAAAACGTGATTGTAGCCTCTTCGGTATTCTTTTCGGGGACTGCAAACCAGCTTTATTTAGGGACCACATCTTATGTCCAAGAAAACGCTAAACATGTGTCGTGAATTTCAGTATAACGCGTCGGCGATTTTAC
>CAJDSM010140245.1:0-11985 GCA_903981925.1 Ostrea lurida | reverse complement strand
ATTTCAGCTTTCCTGGCCCAGTGTTTCTTGACAAAAAGATTTTTAAAGATTGTTGACTATAAATAATCACGTGTCAAACTTTGATCCCCTAGTTGGCACCATAGTACCCCCGGGGTCATGATTTGAACAAACTTGAAATCCCACTATATCAGGAGCTTCCATATGAAATTTAAGCTTTCCTGCCCAGTGTTCTTGAGAAGAGATTTTTAAAGATTTTTCCTACATAATCACAGTGTCAAACTTTGATCCCCTATTGTGGCCCCATCGTACCCCGCGGGGTCATGATTTGAACAAACTTGAATCTCCAGGAGCTTTCATATAAATTTCAGCTTTTCTGGCCCAGTGGTTCTTGAGAAGAAGATTTTTAAATGACACCACCCTATTTTGCATTTTTCTGTTATCTCCCCTTTGATGGAGGCCTGTCCTTCATTTGACAAACTTGATTCCCCTTACCGCAGGATAAATTGTATTAAGTTTGGTTGAATTTGGCCCATCGGTTCTTTGAGAAGAAGTCAAAAATGTGAAAAAAATTAACAGACAGACAGACGAGACGCGACAGACAGACAGAAGACGGACCAACGGCGATCAGAAATAGCTCACTTGAGCTTCGCCTTTATGGTGAGCCTAAAAATGGAAAAATAAAATTTGACCATTTCTAGCTCAAAATGTGTCTACGCCCCTTTTAGTCAACATTTTGCTGATTCTGCCATCATTATAACGACATGTATTTAGTTTGCCAATACAACGTGACATTGGGCAAAATGCTATCTGACGTGATTCGTGCCTATTCTTACGCCGTTCTTTATAGTTTGAATCTGAATACGGATAACCCCATTTACCTGACCAAGATATAGGGCTCATGGCGGGCGTTACCTGTTCGACGAGAAATGCTTACTCCTCCTAAGCACTTGATCCCCACTCTGGTATATCAAGAAATCCGTGTTTGCCCAACTCCTAAATTCTATTCCGTATAGGATTTATCAGATTGGTCACTGATCGTAATCTTTACCTTTGCTCGGCATTTTGCAATTTCGAATTCCATGACCGTGATGTAAAGGCAAAGATAACGAACAGTGATCAATCTCATTAAGTCCCAATTAGAATACAAAAACAAGAGTTGGGCAAACATGGACCCCTGAACACACCGGAGGAGTAAGCATTCCCTGTTGACTGGTCACACCCGCCGTGAGCCCATAGTCTTGATCAGGTAAACGGAGCAATCCGTAGTCAAATCAGTGCGTGTAAAACAGCTTAACAGCCCTATGAAACACACCAGACAACATTTGACTCAATGGTAGGTCATATTGGTAAACTAAATTGTTATTACGACCATAAAATTTACAACATGCTGTCTTCAAACGTGACTGTTGAAACCCCTGCAACAACTTGTTGGTAAGCAGCCTGCCTCGATTCAAAAACTGATCATATGCAGATATAAGTACATTCTGTCAATGGGTTAAATGCTGTCTGACGGATTTTCCAACTATGTTCGACCGTTCTTTACATGCCTAATTCAACTGATTACTTAGTCTACCTGATCAAGATGTAGGGCTTGCAATGACTTTGAATATTCAAAAAGAATGTTAGGTACCTGCTCTCGCCTCTGGTGTGTCCAGAGATCTGATTTACCCACTTTTTTCTGCATTCTTTACAGGAATTATATGATTGATCAAGGTTCGTTTCTTCATCTTCTCAAATGATAGCTGGTTTATTAGTCCCCTACCGGTTTGTAACCGGGGGGACTTATAGTCACATATTCTTCACTGTATTTGTGTCTGTCTGATCTCATGATCTGGTTCTGTCTGTCCCCATATGGTTTTCGCCGCACTGTTTTCTTTAACTGCTTGCAGATATGTCAGTATATGAACTTTGTGTAAGCATTGTTGTTGCCAATGAACCTATTATTGAATCAGTAGGATCAAGTTCGAGTCTTCGTTTTAATCCATTCGATTTTGCACTGAGTATGGTCCTTTGACATTAAGAAAATGGTCATAAATTATCAGTTTCCCGTCTACTTTTTTCTCGAACTGCTTGCAGATAGTTTCATTGTTGATTTATTTGGGTAGCATTGCTTGTGCTCCCAAGTTACAATCAGTTCGAGGTGTGTGGTTTCAAGTCTATTCAAGTGTATTTCACTGAGTGTTAGTGGCCGCTTGGACTTAGAGAAATGTCCATAATTGGTATCAGTTTTTCCGCATCCTTTTTCTCACTGTTTTTGCAGATATCATGTTGAATATTTGGTACATTGCTTTAGCCAATAGCAAGTTAAGATCAAGTTTTGGTTTAGATGATTTGACTCTTGCAAATTGGTCAACTTTTTCCTTTTTTGTTGGTAGGTAATGTGTACCACTGATTCGACCTGCTATAGTGGATGGTGTGATGTCTCTCAGTTGGATTCGATACCAGGCTAAGGGGATGCCTAGTTGCGTGATGATGTATTTTTCTAAGCGAAGGCCAACTAGACTACCCAAAAAGTTTTATGTTGCAGGTGTATTAGACAAAGGTCTCGTTTAAAAGTCCATCATTGGTCGGCAAATTTCTAAGGCGGGTCTGCGTTCTATAGCCTGACTTGTGTTTGCGATGTCACAAATTAGCACTAAAATCATTATGTTGAGCTGATTTTGTTTCATGAACCTTTTGATTAGACTGAGTCATTTTTCATAGCTAGATTTGACGAACGGTAACCCGTATTAGCTTGTTTGCAGACTGAGAGCACCAAGGCTCCAACGGCGGATGTGACACCGGTCGAGGTACCAAGAGGATGGGCGGGTCTTAACTTCCGCGTCATGGATCCACCTGAAGGAGGTCCTGACACCCTCGGCGGTGTTCTGTATACAGAAGGTCCGTGGTTGCCCTACACTCGATTGTTAGTGAGTGTGTTTTTTGGACTATAGATGGTTACGTATTTTTAGATGAACTTTGTTACTTCGCATTTTATGAATCCATTCAGTGCATTTATAACTGAGTATTGAACACCTTGACTTAAAACAGTTGCAATAAATTAGGAGTCTCTCACACAACGTGGTGTTTGTTCTGGCACCGGGAGGGCATGACTGGTTGCGAGAGGTCTGGTGAGAAGGAGATGATATCTCGCATGGTGTACGATCGAAGACGTCATGACGGTATTCATGAGTATGACAGCGCTGGCCTTACGGGTATTAAATAAGACATTGCTGGAGAAAAAAAAATCATCTGCAAGAAATGACCGAAGCATACGGAGTCACTAACATCACCCGGGCTGGTGGTTACCACATTATGGTCTAACTGTCACATGCGGAGATAGGTGTGCCTATCGATTCTTACAGAAAGGAAAAAGTGGCGTCCCGGAACACTTGCAGCAAGCTATTTACCTACCATTGGCCAGAAGGGCGTGATAACTTTAACCAGGCGCGGGGGAGTGCACGGGACGTGACTGTGTTTAGTTGGGCAATTTGGACTTCAGCAAGGTGCGGAAAGTGTACCCGTGAGCCACAATCCTTGGATAGAACATGCTTTATATTGGAGTCCTCAACTGTGGTTTCACGTGGATGTTGTAAATAAGGAGCACAAAAATGGGATACGAGATGTGTTCCAAACCTCTATAGCTGGGGAACGCGAGGAGACGGATAAGGGATTGGGGGAGACTTGACCTTATGAACATGTGATGGAAAATCCGGCTACGACTCAGAAATGTATCTTTGTTGTAGAAAGAGACTTGAGAATGCTTTTTTTACCCTGTGGGTCATTATTTGCTTTGTATCGAGTTGTGCTAATGTGTCTACTGGACTCATGGAATACGAAATGTTTTTTCCTAATTTGTTATGAAGCGTCATATGTTGAGTAAAGGTCTGTGGACGTATGATTCTTTATTCTGTTAATAATAATATGATCGTCCTCATGGAAGGGGCGTGTGGTGTCAGTCTTATAGTCAAGAATGTATAACCTACGAGACACTGGAGCCTTGTTCAGAATGAAACATGAATTCACCATGTCGGGGGTTAAGCCTGCAGACCCTCTAAGGGGAGGGCGTCGGGTAAAAGAATTTGTCAAACAGCTGGTGCAAACATACGCAGGGATGTGTATCACCAGCGCACTTCGCCGAAAATAAAGTAGTATCGAAGGGTTATCGAGAATAGGCACCTAGATACCGAAATTCCTTACAGGACAAGGTCACTGCTTTATGTCGGCGCGGATAATAAGTGTTCCTGCCAAGACGGATGAGCCAAATAGTAGCGGATCTCAGGTAGCTTCGTCCATCTAGCTCCCATTTTTGGGATGATAAGAGTGATGGGGAGTGTAAAGCCCAATCGAATCGAATATGTCGACTAGGTTTGAGGCGCGTCAAAGCGCATCATCGGAAAATACCAGGTGGTCATTTTTGGTATGATCACCCCAAAAAGTCCGATGTTGAATCGAGCAGGTACAAAACATGGCGTACCAATCAGTCCCCTGAATGCTCACTATCTCGCGTGTTGTCTTAATAAATAGATACGAAGATAAAACATCTGGTCAGAATTGGCGTGGTGTAGAGGTTGAACAATTGTTACAAATGCGCTCATAATTACTCCCAGCCGAGCTGAGACGCCACCTATCGTGTGCGCCCACGGGTAGTTGTATGGAGTGGAGCTTTGAGTCTTCCAGAAAACGTCTACGAATTAAAAGATTAAGTCTGACAGTCAAACTCATTTTCCAATATCTGTGGGCGTGGCTACATGCCACCGGATGTGTAATACCGATAGAATCGATCAAACTTCATCGGGGTACTTCGTATCAATTTGTTAAGGATAGATGACCAAGCCTGACGATGGGTAGGGACCTTCCGCTAAGAGGTAAAGTAGATCAATAACGCTATGCCGAGTATAGTTACACAACGGGAAACAGGGAATCACCGTTGCAGGCGGAACGCACATTGCTCATTGACAGTGCTAGCACGTACGACCTTGACTCAGCTGGTTTGCCGATATGGGAGAAGACTCGGGAAAGTTTATTAGAGGCGTTTAACCAGGCAATAAAGATCACTAGCGGTTCATTCAATCTCATCGCTCTAGATTTGGAGTGTCAGTTGGCCGATACGTTAAGGCCAATGGGTAGCGGAGTAGAGAAAGAGCCATTTTAAAACGAGGATGTGCCGGGATTCTGTAGGAGGAACCATTCGTCACGGCATTATTCAACCAGATGGGAATACTGGCCGAAGACCCGTGGAGAGACAACCAAGGAAAAACGGAGAGAAAGCAAGACGGGCCAAGAAACCAAGAAAACACCTGGAAAAAAACGAGTGTTACCTGATTCGATATTAAACCTATCCAAGCAAAAAGAAAATGCCAAAGAAAACGCCACAAGAACATTCCTACACTATCAAATTCATAAATATGTATAGACGCCCAGGCCCTAAAACCAGTGTCTTTACCACCGAATCATCTTACGGCCCGTAGCTAAAACAGGCTAGCGAAGAAGACACATAATCCGCCCATAGTCAAAATGGTCATTCGGTGAAAGAATCCGTTCCCATATTTGGGCGTCCTAAGGGAAATATCAACGCTCTCATAGCTCTCTGAATTGATTCATTTGTCGCCTAAGGGTCACAACTCACACCCCCCAGTGCCTACTAAGACGTTACGAGTCTGAAAAGCTGGAATTTAAATGCTCAATAATGAAAAATGGATAGAGCACTATGCGAGGGCCTAATAGGGAGTTCCAGAACCAGCGAAGTACTTGAGCTTTAAAGATCGAGTTTTGACCAATACCTTTGGAGGCCCATGGCCCATTTTACCAACCCTTAACCACCATCGACACCCGGTCCAGGTCCAAAAGAAATATAGAGGAATGTAAATTTTCACTCGCTGCGTGAGCTTCAAATGTGAGAAAATAAGCCGTCAACCGATCAGCGAAGAGACCGTCCAGTCACACAGCGCCTTGTTCGCGTCTCTAACATCTAGTGCCAGTTCAAGACATAGGATTCTATGAAGTCTAAAAAAGGATACGTTAGGTGGCACCACCCTTCATTACCAAATGGCATCATGACTTGGAGCAAGTGTGATTCGATTGCGCACCTTCATTTACCTCTCTTGCAGACGTAGCGGCGCCACCACTATTCGAGCAATATTAAAGAGAGAGGTGTTCATAGAGAACAGCATGTGTTCCATGACTGTCATTTTTAAGAGAATATTATTGAGATTCGTGTAAAATTCTGATATAAAAAGGGGGATTTCCACTCTCAACACTGCCATATGCCTCTAGAAGGGATATCGAGACTGGATCGTAAAAGAATGACACATCTTAAGACGCTTAATTCCATATTCCTCAACCTGTGATAAAAACGACGAAATGGTATAGCTCATATAAATCCAAAAAGGCGGATTGGCTTCTCCTTTGGTGCTGGTGGCAGGAATTTTGGTAAGAAGATCATGAGTCGAAGAAAATGGTATTGGTAACCAGAAAGTCGATGGCTCAAGCGGAAGTTATGAAAGGCATAATTAAACTAAAAACGCCTCCCACAGAATTTTTGAGCCGTCAAATTGATATTGCCGGGAGGATGTAGCCGAGGTATAGAGAAGATTTCTGGGCGCTGGATTGGAAATATCGGAATGGGCTAGATACAGTTCGGTGAGTATTCTGGGTTGTATGAAAACGAGATATGTTCGGCAGTAATAGGTTCAGACGGTGGAGATCAGTCTGGGCCGATGTGTGGATTGGGGCGTGGTTATATGTAGCTACGGGCGATTTGGTGGTTATGCAACATCATCTATATGATACCGATGATTGTAAAGGTTGAAGGACACGCATGGGGTCGAGCAAGTTTTTATTGTTGTCGTTTTGGCAGGGTTTAGAGATCGGCGAGAGGCATGACCGAGAGCGAGATGATAGATGACTGAAGCGATGGAGATAGTGGATTAGTTGTTGTTGATGTTGAAGCATAACGCACGCTTGAGAATAAAGTGAGTAAATGGGGGCATTTGTGGGCAGAGAAACCCACGTCGTAAGGACTGGTGTTAATAAAGGCGAGCAATTGGCCGACGTGGGGGTGGGATTAGTTTTCTCAGTAAGGAGTTAGATGATAATAGAAGGAATCATATGGTGGAGGAATGAATTATTTAAGACAGCCTTGTAGAGGGTTGGGAGGCCGGATGAGATTGAATAAAGGTAAAGGTTGCGCTGGAGGTGTGCCGGGTGTGGGTTGGTCTGAGCGTCTTACGGGGCTGACAGCTGGTGCAGGGATTTATTTGTGTGCAGAGGAATGGAGGTCGGGAGTGGGGGTTGACGAGATCAATTATTAGAGAACGTATTGATTTCAGTTTGTCCATATGTGGGGTCTGGGTGTGGGGGTATTATGTCGAGAGTGGCCGATCGCTCGCGGAGGGGGCAGTTCGGTTTGAGTGAGTGGGAGTCTGTCGGTGATGGAGTTCGAGGGGATTAGAAAATGAGCGGAGAACCGGAGGGTGGAGGCTTGAAGAATCATTCTAGTAACTTAGAGCGCGAACAGCCTGGGTGTGGATTGTTGATGGACGTGGTTGAGCCGCTGAGGGGCGGATGGTGGAGGGTGTGCGATAGGGAGGCGGTGAAGAAGTATTTGTGCGAGAGAGAGAGCGGAGTATTGAGGTGAGTGTGGCGTGGTAGAGGTACTACGCCTCCGTGGTGAGGCGGTAGGATGAAAACAGTGGAGAGGTTTAGAGTGGAGGTGAAGTGAGCTACTCACGAGTTAGGTAGAGGTGTGAGAAAATGGGGCCGTACGCGTGCAGAGTGGAATAGGTAGATGGGAAAAGTAGTTTCACGGGAGAAAAGCTAGCAAAACAATCTGTGGGCGGTCGACACCGGGGGGGAAGGGGGAGAAATATGGGCGTGTCCGAATATCCTGGCAGGATGTGTCTCGCGTGAAAGCGCCGCTGCTTCGTTAGAGTGACGCACATGGGAACGACGACCTTACTATCACGAGATGGTAGTTCTTGGGTCTCTGGCAGCAATACGGTGGGTTTGAAGCGGGGGGGGAGCGCTGGGGGGGGTGTCTTAGGGGGGGCGGTGGCTCCAATCGCGGGTTACAGCTCGGTTTGTTTACCGGGGGCTGGGGCGGGGTGGGTAAGCGTCGTTGTGGGGCGGGAGGCGGTAGTTCTGAGCTTGGAGTGGGTCGGGGGGGGGGGTTGGTGGTGAGGGGCGGGCGTCGTGACGCGTTGGAGACCTGGCAGGGGGGGGGTGTGTGGGTAGCGGTGCGTGCGGTGGGGGGGCGGGAGGTGGAGGGGGAGGGGTGGTGCGGTGAGTATGGGGTGAGGTGGGGCGTGGGGGGGGCTTGCGGGTCGCATGGGAGGTGGGATCTGGCGTGTTGGCGTTAGTGGGGTCGGGGGGCCAGGTGCGTGCGTTACCGCGTTTGATGGTATTCAGGGAAAAGTGAGTGGGACTTTTTAACAAAGAAAAGGGGTAAGTAGTGTCTTGATGATTTACCGCGGGCCCGGATATGAATCAGAGGAGCAGCAGAGTTGAGTGCGCTGAAGTTTAGGGAGAAAGGGGCTGTGGCCAACTCAATGGTACAGCTACGGGGCGCGATTGAGCAACGAAGCGATGACCACTGGCGTTATGAAGGGGGGAGGGTAGAGGAGATAATCATTTATTTGTCGTGAGGTTGCTCGGATAGGGAGGCATTGGCAATAAGTTCGGTGGGATACGGAATGAGATAGGCGGATAGGAGTGGCCTAGGGCCTGAATCTGCTTAGCGAAACGAGGTTAAGGCCTGTAAGGCGTGTCGTATGGCAATGAAGGGTGGGCGGGGGTTGCGGGGGCGGATGGGTAGGTAGGAGGGTACGGGGTGGAATGTCCGGACACGGTTCCAAGATGGTCGTGGGATAGTATGGAAGGGGAATGTTACGCTATACAGGGTAGAAGTTGCGTTTGCATAACGCGCGCCAGTGGCACACTTTTGAGCGGGAATACCGAGTCGAGTGCTGTTAAATCAAGCTTGGGTTCATTAGTAGTTTGGGACGTGGGACAGAGGAGCCGGACACAGAGGACCGAACTAGGGGGAGGGGGAAATTTGTGTTACACAATCCTGAGCTTGAGATCTAGTTGATAATGGATGGGTAGTGGCAGTGGCGGACGCTGAGGACGATAAGCAGGTGGTTATAGGGCGAGTAGCGAGTGTGGAGAGAGGGAGAGCGCGACTATGTAGGCTGAGGGGCGTGAGGTTGAAAGTGGGTAAGGCAGTGTGCGGTAAGAAAAAAAGGATCTAAAGAGAAAATTTCGAGAAGGCAAGCGTTGTCTGGTGGAGGACAAAGAACGCAGCGGGTCGGTAGAGTACGACTGAAGCAGCAAGGCTCGGGCGCGAGCGACGGGACATTGTGCTGGTTGAAAGGGACGGTGTGGCATGTATTACGAAGAGTGGTGTGGTAAAGGAAGACTGGAAGCGTTCAGACCGAGAGCGATGGCGTGGATGTGGGCGAAGAGTGTGAGCCGGCGGATTGGAAAAGGTGATAGGTCTGGAGAAGAAAAGAGATTGAGGATGCGGAACGCGGCGGGCATGGTCCAACATGGAATATTAGCGGGAGGGAAGAGGGATGCAGTAGTGGGGGAGGGAGGAATTAATAGGAGCGACAGGAAGTGGTGGGTCGCGGTAAGGAGGTGAAGAGAGGTCTGAGTTTTGATCAATGCGTTCCGACTAGCCGGAGGGAAGCCCGCTCGCAGGAGACAAGGGGAGTGATATGCGTAGGTCGGGCATGATAAAAAGTTGAACAAGTAGTGCGCGAAGGATAATTTGTTGGTACTTGTTTCGGCTATAAGCACGGTCATCTGTGATAATGGTTAGTGATGGACTTGGAGGCGCATAGGGCGGGTCAGGTTAACGCAAATAGGCAGGAGGGGATAAAGTAATGAAGTAGAACAGACGTGAAAGGATCTAGAGGTTCTAGTTGATGAGGAACCGATTGTCATGTACTGAGAGGCGGACGAGAAACTAGGCGACGGACACCGGGATGGTAGTGGTTTAGGTGGTGGAGGTATGTCGAAGCAATGTGGTGGTAAGTGTCAAAGGAGGGGTGGTGGATGGAAAAGTGTGCGTCGTGGTCGGGGCGGTTCTTTCTTACGGAAGGATGGAGTGACATGATCACATTAGAATCAATAAATGTCAGGGGTCGAGGGTTTAAATCTGAGAATGCGCTCAGCAGGAATGAGGCCAGCTGGAAGTGTCGAGGGGATGTAAAGACGACGTGTACGAGAGGCGGAGTGCATAGTGAGTGTAAGGTGGTGAAGGGATGGCACGAGATATGCAGGGCGTTTGTTGTTCTTGAGGAGGAGGGGTCTGGGGGAAGGCTTCGAGGCAGGTAGGGGTATTGCGCCCTGCGTAAGTGGGCTTTAACCAAGGACGTGAGAAATAATTTAAAAGCACTGAGGAGAAAGAACGTATGTATAGAAATTGGAGCGTTGAGTCGAGCAGTGCGAAGGCCGCACAAGGGACAAAGGTGGTACGGTGGCGCGGATCTGAGGGGCACATTTTCTTCGGGAAAACGGACAAACAGCTATGAAGGGCCAAGCAGCGACTCAGTGAATAGGGGTCTGGCCACAGAGGAAACTTTAGGGTTGGGTGAATACGGAGCTTATAAACCGAAAATGGGGGGGAACACCGGGGGGGGCTAAGAGGAGTGATGTATAGGTCATAGTGACGTCGTTCTGATGGGAACGTGATGGACGGGGAGATAAATGTTGTGGTCGGTCGGGCGGGTATGTCAACAGTGTGTTTAGCCGTGCTTAAGCGGTTAAGTGAGACCAGGGAAGGGATCAGAGTAAATGTCAGCTGAGAGCTGGGGTGTGTAAAGCGGTGTTGTGATCCTACGGAACACAGGAGGTGGCGGGGCGGGCCCGGCTATTGGTTAGGATTGTGGTGCAGGGGCAGAGAGTTGCGAAGTGTGACGGGTATGAGGGGACACGGGACGCGGGGGTGGGATGAGAAGCTCAATAGAGGATGTGGGAAATGATACTGGCGAGGATCTGGCGGCAAGGGGGGCTTAAGGGGAATTATCAGTGATGGGGAGAAGGGGTGACAGGTACGGTCGTGTTGCGATAGGGTGGTAAGTTGGGTGCAATATTGAAGCGGAGACCTACACGTCGAGGGGGCGGTGCTCAAGGGAAAATAAAAGGACGGACAGCGGTAGTTTAGAGTGGGATGGCAAATTCGTTGACTAGTTTGAGACGATGGACGATCCCTGTTGTTGTTGAAATGGGAGCGCGGGTAAAGTTTTGGGTGGGTGGGAGTCCAATCGGTAGGTGGAGATAACAAAGCAAAAGAAGCTTTGCGAGAGACACCGAATAAGAAGTGGCAGACTAAAGGAGGATATGGCACGCCCTAGGGGATGGAGACGATTCTAGAGGTCACGGTAGGCTCTCTTGTGTTCCTTGAAGAGTGTGGGGGTGAGGGGGCTTGGGTGATAGTAGCCTGGGCCGAGGGTGGAATGAGTGGTTACTGGATTGTCGGAAAGAGGGACAGCGGTCTAAATAAGAAGTCTTACGGAAGCTTCGGCGCGAGGGAGCCCAGAAGTGGAGATTTCGAGTGGCGCACGGACTGATTGTAGCAACGTGAGGATATCATCGTCTAGGCAGATTCCTAGAGATCTGGGGGAGATGCTCCGCGGGGGAGTTGAGTTGGTGTCTCGGCAGCGCGGTAATCACTACAATGGTAGAGTGGGGAGGTTTAATGTGCTGGACAAAACGAGGGGAGTGAAAAGTGATGCGTAACGTGCTGTTCGAGAGCAGAGGAAGAGAATGCTGAGAGTTGAAGAAGGGTTGCGTTCAGGGTCTGGTGAGGGGTGTAGGATCGGCAGATCTACGCGGAGCGTGGGCAGTCGGAATTATGACGAGCGAGGTGATGGTAGTTAGTAGAAAGAAGAGCGAAGGTATAGGCAGTTGGACAGTGTGTGTAAAGAGGGACTGGAAATATGGCAAGTGAAAGAAGTGAAACAATGTGTCCGGCTTGGTAGGGCGAATGGGAAGGGGTCAAGGCGGTCTAGAGAGGGTAAACCCAACGCGGAAAGTGGG
>CAJDSM010140237.1:0-10891 GCA_903981925.1 Ostrea lurida | reverse complement strand
CAATATAAGTCATTATTGCGAACGTTTATCGACAACAAGTAATTAGAAAAACGTAATCATCGTCCAAAAAAACACATACAAAATCGAGGTGTAGGGCAACACGGACCTTCGACGAAAGCGAAGGCTAGGAATCAGGTGGCCCATGGAGGAAGTAAGCAACCTCTGTCTGACCGGTTCACACACCGCCACCGTGAGCCCGGCAGTCGAAACAATAGTCAAACGGGTTACCTGTCCGTCAAACCTAGTTATGAAACGACAGTCTAACAAATGGTAAATGAAGCAAATAGTCAACAATATGATTAGTGATACTTTGTATCGCAAACAAGGTCATATAGCGACCGTAGAATTTGCGAAAATTATGACTTTAAACGAAGAAAATTTTAAATTCTTATAACCCTTGCAACAATCAACTTTTATGGTTAGTAGTTGGCCTCGCTCAATATGATAAGCGTGATGACTTTGACTTTGCAATCGTCAACTTTCCTTTTCTATGTGTAATATACCACTATCACATGCTTATCGGTGTGTATATTCCCAGTTGAATCCGATACGCCAGAGCATGCTCTGCGTATGCGGACCTTTTTAAAGCGAGGCCAACTACTAAAAAAGTGATGGCTGCAGGGTTATAACGATTCTCGCTTTAAAGTCATCATTTATGCAAATTTCTAGCGGTCGCTATAATGACCTTGTTTGCGAATTACCAAATTATCACTAAGTCCTATGTTGACTGATTCTGTTTAGTAACCTTTTGTTAAGACTGTCATTTTCCTATAGATTTGACTACGGGTATCCGTTTTACTTTATTTCGACTAAGGGCTCCACGGCGGGTGGTGACCGGTCAGCAGAGGATGCTACTCCTGTCCATGGCACCTGATCCTAACCTTCGCATTTTGTCGGAGTCGTGTTTGCCCTTAAAACACTCGATTTTGTATATGTTTTTTTGGATTACTTATGATTAACGTTTGACACAATGTTAACTTCGCCTTTTTGTACGTAACCAATGCAATCTTCTAGTAAAAAAGTTGTATGTTTGTTCTTGATCCTAGTAGAGAGAGTGAGTAAAATACCGACAAACAAGAAAATACGAAAACTGAACGCTCAATCTGATAAACCAGCGGTATGCCTGTTAAGAAAGGTAATTACATCAAATAAATAATACTCGAGAAGACTGACGAAACCTGAGGTATGACGAATGATATACAATAGTAAAAGGTACTGATTGCTTACACTCTTAAATGCATTCCGAAATGAAAAAAAAAAAACATTGAAGATAAAAAAGACATGCTGTATATGCAATTACTAAACGTAATTCAAGTTTAATCACCTGAAAATCATCACACTTGTTTGATTTTCTCTACCACTTACTTATTCAAGTGAATTTATTGAAGATATGCCGTTATGAAAATATGACATTTTTATTGTACATGTAATCAAAATGTTGAAATATGTTTACAAATACATGGCAATGTGGTATATCTCTGGTTTCGTAACCTGTTTGGGACTTACGAGAATGATCACTGATTGTTATATTTGCCTTTGTATAAGGAATCTGTATGATTCGAATTTTATTGGTTTCTGATCAAGAAGGCTTATAGAAGTTAGCGCCTAAGCTTTTGAGCACAACTGTGCTGGCATTTACTGGTTCAATCTTTATCTCATTGGTGCAAGTTTATTACAACTTCATTATTGGACCCTATCCTACTGCAAAAAAGTCAATTCAAGTTTGTAAAGGATTTGCAGGGACTATATTTTGTGACAAATTAATGGAAAAGTTCTAAATCTGTATGATTTTACAGTTTCTGTTCCATCCAATATATCTTCTATTTTCAAACCCTTAAACATATATTACAGTTTAAAATCCATGATATATGTAGCTTAGACTTGGAACTAGTTCAAATATTGTAATTTACGATTTTTGTAAAAGTCTTGGATAATTTACAGGGAATTATGTGTAAAAAATTATATGTTAGCCAAAAATTCAACATTTTTATCCCAAACCGCTAGTTTTGTCTTAGTTCTATTTTGAAATTTTAAAGAAAGGCTTTTAAATTTACGTGAAATTTTAGAAACTAACATTACTCTTAATATGTCCTTTTAAACCCTGAAATTCGATATTATAAATTTTCCAACATATCAAATGCAAAAGGGTCATTATTTACTTTTATTACCGATAATGAACCTTTTGTTATGTTTTAGTATTGGAAGAAGACATGATTCTGTATACATGTATTTTATGTAATGACTGATATGCGCCATATTTTGTTGACATCAACAGACAAATAAAGTTCAAATTAAGAAGTTACAACCCCCTTTGTGATTTTTTTAACAGAAAAATAAAAATATACTTTTTTAAAAAATACTCCATATCTCAAAATGCGAATCTTTTTAAGACGGCTTTTGTACAATCAGTCACAGCTTCCCATATTTCATTTCCTAATACAATGATCCCTAAATACCATGACTTCACTCTAGTTAAGAAATAGAAAGGAATAGACTTTTAGGCGTCGGTAAATTTTTCAATTTCATTAATTTTCCGCATACATTTGTAGAGATTGGTGTCACTTGATTTTCTTTGATGGTATAATACTTTGGTAATGATTTCATTTGTTCACTTTTAATTAGCATCCGTATCCCGTAGATACGTGTACACATGTATCATGTTACTGTCCAACTGTCCCAGGTAGAGGTTGTGTTTGTTGTCTACACACAGAGTCATGGGATAATCTATTCCATGTTTTCGTGTGAGCAGTCGAGACAGGAATTTACCGTCCTGATTTAACAGGTGGACACTGTCGTTATACCAATCACACACCAGTACGTGTCCTTGGACGTCCGTACAGATACCACGGGGATAAAAGCCTGACTGACGACCTGTGTAGTTAAACCGATGACGTCCTGATTTATCCACCACTACTACTGTTTTCTTATCCCCGTCAGAAGTCCAGACGTCCCCGTTCTTGTTCTCCGTTATGTGACATGGCAATTTATACAAATTCTGTCCCATATTCTCCTCCTCAATAATCTGGAGTTCCTGTCCTGTCTTTCCATACCTTGTCACTTTCATAAGACTCCCCACCAGTATGTCGCCGTTAATATTAGAGGAATGGATACAGGTTGCTTCGCTGTATGTTGTGAGGAGTGTTTGGACGATGCCATGTGATGTTAATTTATGTACTTTATCATCTTTTATGAACAGGAGGTCCCAGTCCTTTGTGATGGTGTGACTCCCTGTATACCCGCATCTAACGCTCATTTTGTTGTTTACCACGTGTCCATCAGAGTCCACTTGTATGAGACGTCCGTCAGAACCACTCACCCACAGTCTGTCTGATGCCACAACCGAGATAGAAGCAACGCCATCAACACCACTTAAGGTTATACTAGATATCTGTGTGATGGGATATTTATCCATATAAGGGATTGAAGGATCTGCAATAATGAAATAAAAATCAATTCTTATAACACATTTCTTCAAAGAAAGTTCATACCTCCTACAATATTGGTCGTTTTATCTATAAAAACAACAGTGACCAGTTTCATCAATCTCATAAACACAAGGATAAACTTTCACAATACGTTCTGTAGATTTTTTTTAAATTTTCTATCGGTCTAGCTCTGTGGTTATGTACAGCGTTCGCGTTGCAACCGGGAGGTTGGGAGTTCGAGCACCGCTCGTACCACGGTTGTATCAAGCATACAAACTCACATGAATTCGTAATTGTGGTAGATTCCTTGGATCTCGCCATGTTTCTTTGCTATTCTTCCATTTTTGACGAATATTCTATTGTTGTATGTGTCAGGATTTGTAGGGCATATTATAAGGGGATAGGTTTAGTTACGCTTCACTTCACGTCAGTGGTTCTGATATTTCGATAGATAACATGTACATTTAAGAATGCCAGTAACTTTACTCGAATCAAGTCTCCTTACAAAATATTTACGAGGATTCATTCACAGACACCCCATGTTGTTCCATTTTCTAAATATTCTTCCAAAAATTGTAAAACATGCGGCGTTCTTATCACTGGAAAATTCATTTACTAGCAATTATACCAAACCAACAATTTAATACCAAGACTGGGGAAAAATCTGACTTGCCAAATCGCTAATGTTGTCTACTGGGATTGAGTGTAACCTATTGTGGCTAGTATATGTCGGGGAAATCAAGGGTCTCTAATATAAGCGTATGTCAGGCCATAGATTTTGAGATTAATTAACGAAGGGCCATCAACTACTTTATAAACATTTTAATTCCCCCGACCATTCCATTCTTATCTATGAAAGTTAGAATCATAAAAAAAATATATCATCATACCAATAGTCCACATTCAAGTACACCTTTCCGTAGGGCAACGAGAAGAAATACTGGATTTAGGAAACTAGGCAGTGCTTTTCCATATGGGTGCAACGACACATTTGGAAGCATAGGGAATATTTCCAGCCCGCAGTGTACAATGTGAATGTAATGGGACTTTTTACCAATACAACTCGACGTAAACGTAGTCATGGACTCGTTCGTACAACAAACCCATAATACACAATGTGTCCTTTGACTCCCCTTTTACCTTACGTGAATAAACATTGGGTCTACATCACATTCGCATCCAAAATTCTTACTCTGTTCCTTTGAAAATGTTGTATGAATTACAAGAAAAAACTAAAAATAGGGTCTACTTTGGATTCCTCAACACCGGAATACAGACTTGATTATATTGATTGGGGATGTTGCCTATCACAAGACTCTTTGTTCCACCGCGCATTAGTGACGAAAGTGAACTCAAGAAACCTCCCGATTCCTATCTTAAATTGACAATAAAGGAATTGATGCAGGTCAACATCCAACAACATCCTCAAACCATAAAAAAGTACAGTCCTGCATCCCGCCTTATTCTAGATGAAAATCCCACACCTTGTAATTTCATACAGATATAGTTCAACTATTGCATCCCAAGTTATTTATTTTAATTACAAAACAGACGTTGCAGTGTCCTAGATATTGAAGAATTACAACGAAATCCTCCAAAGTGTACATGTTCCTCTTCCTCAATTTAATTATGGTCCCGCTGGTCATGTTATTACTGGGGATATAGATATAGTCCAAAATGAGGATCTTAAGTCCCTCATTTCCAAAAGGTCCTAAATTCCGGGAACCTCGTCTCATTTAAATGGCGACAGAATTTCATGACTATTATGAATTCTGTGGAAGAATACGCCAGACGTTGGACAAAATCTGAGGGGAGAGGACTTGACACTTTGTCTGAATGGATCAAAAAAGTATTCGGAAATTATTAAAATCCCGTATTAACCATTTAGCGGGGAAAATGCGTACTATTACCCTTCTGTCTTTAAGAAGCCAGAAGTGGTAAATGAGTTACATAGACTACATGAAAACTTTGTACTGGTTTCAGCCATAAAGCAAGTAACAACATTGTCTTTGTTTGTAAAAGTCACTATTATACTTGTCTTTTTAAAATGAACTAGGGTTTACTTCAACATCTGGGAATCCTACTTATACTTCCTAGCAATCTGACAAACAAAGGATGAATTTTCCCTTTCAAAATCACCTTTCTGTTTTGAATACTTTCAATAATTCCGACGAATCAGGATCAATTTGGAATTACCATACCTTTACTGGATTCCAAAATTGCATAAAGAATCCTTACAAACAAAGATACAATCGCTGGTTCCAGTAAGTGCTCTACCAAGCCCTATCCTTACTACTAACAAACTACTAAACAGCTGTTAAAGAGTCACTTCAGAGATACTGTTCCACTACATATTCCAGAAGTGGTGTCAATCAGATGTGGATTCTCAAAACTCTAAAGAGCTTATAGAAAACTTCAAGTCACGAGATTTTTCTAAAATTGACTGCATCAAACATATGATTTCTCCAACACTTTATACAACAATTCCTCCACGATAAAATTAAAATCTAGGCTTTTTTCAGATATTGATATAATTGCTTTTTGAACAAAAACGGCACCCGAAAATACAAGTTTCTGGTCATTGGGAAACAAGATACATATTTTGTCAGAAACCACTCTGAATTGCCCACACAAGTACTCTGAAGAAGATATTTAAGAGCATGCTTGGGTTTTCTTATAGATAATATTTTTGTAGTCTTTGGAAACCATGTCTTCCAACAATCTGTTGTAGTTCCTATGGGTACTAACTTGTGCCCCCTTATGAGCACTATTTTTATATTTCATATAACGCAGACCAATTTGTTCAGAAACTGTTACGGGGATAAAAAACAAAAAACTCGCCGTGTCCCTTCAACCTTACTTATAGGTATATAGAACGATGTCTTATCAATTAACAATCATAATTTTCAACAATTATGTCATTTGATAATATCCTGAAACGACTTGAAATAAAGGACAACCACAGAATCTGACAGATGTCTTCATATTTGGATATTTTTACTTAATATTGACTCTAATTGGCAAGACTGAGCAACACATTATATTGATAAAACGTGATGACTTTGACTTTGCAATTGATCAAACTTTCCTTTTTTGTGTAGTACTAGTGTACCACTATCGACCGCTATATGAGTGTGTGTAGCTCTCATGTTGATTCGATACGCAAGGGGCATGCTCATGCGTGGATGATGATTTTTTTAAAGGCGAGGCCAAGCTACTAACCAGAAAAGTTGATGTTGGCAGGGTTTAACGAATTCTCGTTTAAAGTCATCAAATTTCGCAAATTCTACGGTCGCTATAATGACCTGTGCGAGTTACAAAAGTAACACTAAGTCATATGCTGACTGATTTGTTTCATACCTTTGTTAGACTGTCATTTTCATACTAGATTCTTGAACGACGGGTAATCCCAGGGTTTACTTATGTTTCCGACTACCGGGCGTCACTGGGCGGGGTGTTAACCAGGTGGCGAGAGGAATGCTTACTCCTCCATGCACCTGCTCCTGGCCTTCGCTTTCGTCGAAGGTCCGTGATTGCCCCTAGCCACTCGATCTTTGTATGTGTTTTTGGACTACGATTCCGTTTCATACTTTGTTAACTTCGCCAATATTTAATTTTCCAACAGTAAATACAGATGTAACTCACTATCAGAAAATACATGAAATCACCTTTATTGGACATTGGTCAAAAAAAAACTAAAATTGAAACATCGAATATCCAATGATATGTGTGATGGCAAGTAAAGATAATTTTACGAATGGGTGTCAACTTTCTTTACACGCATGGTATCTATAACCAGTTGCAGTAAACAGTCAAATACATTTCATTATAGGAGGCATACCTTTTTCATTGAATGAAATGAAATTAAGGCAAATAGCATAACATATCATTCAAGCAAATGAATAGAATAAATACGACTGGTAACTTATGCACACAACAGTACAATTTCTGTCGATGAAAACGCATATCAAATCCAAATTGAAAAAAAAAACTGCAAAATATAGCATACCTGTACTATCGCAAGGAAATATTTGCGTCGGTGTAAAAAAACCACTAATGCTATTTTTGCAAAAAGAGTATACAATATGTATCATGTATTTTGATCAATCTGGTGATGTTTTAAAAGTGCTATAATGCACTGATATAATGCATTGTAAAGCGCTTTGGAACAAGTGTGGATATGGCGCCTATGAATAAAATCCAATAAATAATAGTAATTAATTATTATATTATTAAAATTATCATATGTTTCTAAATCATTGCTATTGTACAATTTCCAGAATAAAAAAATCGCTGAGGTATGTGGCATTCACCGTTTGCTGGTATATACGGTGTAGAGTGAAAATAGGTGATCTGACAAAAAATTATGAGCAGAAATGTGAAGTATTTAGGGAATTACTACCGTTCTCTTTTGGTGTTTGCGACTCAGTTAATGCTAGGATTTAACCGGTTGCAACACTGAGAGTTTTACCGGCGCGCGTAATGCCGGAGCCGGGTAAAAACGGATGTTTGCAACCGTTGAAATCAGCATTAACGGTCGCAAATCACCAAATGAGAAGGTAAGTATTCCAATTCTAATGCCAAAATTTGCTTTGATGTTTTACATTTAGTTTTGCTAATTTTGTTTGATAAATGTTTATGCTTGACGTGCAATGTTTTTTGCGTCACGGCACTATGACGTCACAATCGAAAGCTTTTCCCACTTCTTGTTAGTTTTGCGTTCACGGCATTATGACGTCAACAATCGAAAGCTTCCCTCTCGTTAACGGCTCATTGTAACACCTCAAAATCCTTGCCCAAATATCCAATCAAAAACTCTGTTTACAAAAAACAATTGCATTAGAATCAATAATTATTTTGTTTTAAACAAACGTGCCTACAATGACAATCATTACTATGATCCAACTATTCCGTCACGTCGAATTGAACTATTCCTTATTGGAATTTAACACTTGGGGAAACCAGAGGAATATATATTTGATATTATAACTTTAATAAAGCTTAAACAATCAAAATAAGCAAGTATTTGCATTATGGAAATACCATAAGCATCTTTTGATTCTACAAATTAAATCAAATAAAATCAGAAGATGCACCGTGTCCCCAAACACCTTGCACTTATCTGTAGCAAAAACAGTAAACTTTTTCAAATAACTTTTGTTCTTTTGAATCTCAAACGCTCTTATTAAAACTATTAAGAGAAAATACTTTGTTATGTACTTCCATGCAAAACATTGCATGAAATGATCTACCAAAATCATGTTGTCATTTATTTTTAAAGTAACGTAAGATGAAACTATTCTAGGATGAGTAACGTATGATACAACCATTCTTATCTAGTATTTATAAATCACTATTTTTTTGGCTAATTTCATCTAGCATATTTTGAAAGTATCTCCTTGTTGCAAGTAAAGGTTGAAATGTAAGTTTGTATGTTGTACAGAAAGATGATTGTAGCAAAGAAGGAGAAAAGTCCTTTACCCATTAGATATCGAAGCAGGAACCATAGCATTACGAATAAGAAAATCAAACTAGTAATCCTAATTGTTCGCGAACAGATAGAGGTCTTTCTACCTTTTCCAGGTTTTAAAAGAATCAAAAAATAAATTAAACGCTTTAAAGATAACATCATTAATTCTTATTTACATACATTTTTGGTGACCTTGACCTTCGACTTTGACTTTATTTCAAGGTCAAAGTTCAAGTATACCATTCAAGTTTGTTTTGTCTCTCTACGACTTACAAATTTGAAGTTTTGAATTTTTACATAAACATCGTAGACTTTCAGGGGAAATAACTACTTAATTAAGGGACAAATGGATTCCCAAAAGTTACTGACGGTCAATTAACATTGATTAGTTAATAATTTTACTGAATAATTCATATTAATATACTTTACGGTTTCCAATTTATACTGATAAAATGGATTTTGCGAAAGTTGCTGTAAATCCTAAAAAGGTAAAATTTCAAAGTCGAAATGTAATACATCTAAATTGGTTTCAATGTGACTACGCATGCGTATTGCATCTGAAAAGAATCTTTTAAGGTGAAGGTGGTGTGAAAAATCCACATTTTCCAAGATTTTAAATGAATTTAACCCTGACCTAATTTTCAGGTCAAAGGACAAGTATCCAATTTCAGTTTGTTTGTCTCTCTACAGTTCTCTTTGAACTTAGACGTTTTAGATTTTTACGTAAAATCTGCAAACTTTAAGGGATAATAACTCCTTAAGGGTTTGAAAGATTTCCAAACGTTTCTCAGAGTCAATTAACGTTGATTAACCAATTATTTTAATGATTAGATATCAATATGTTGTAAGATTTCCACTTTGTACTGATAACAACGGATTTTCGCGTAAAGTCCCATTAGTTCATGAAAGATCAATGTTCAACTTCAAGCACGAAAGGTGAAAGCTGAAGATGTTTCGAGATGTCAAAGATGATGGACTACATTATTTTTCGATACGTCTTTAGGAGTAAGACGGATTTTGGCGGAAAGAAAACGAAAAAGATAGTAATAATAAGAAACACAACAATGACAATATGTCTTTCCACAGAAAGGTGGAAAGTCCTAACTAGTAGTCTATCCAGACCGATATCCAAAGTGCATGGTACATGTAAGATTAATACAATGTGTTTGTGAAACATCGATGCCCCCAGATTCCACATGCCAGTAAAAGGGGCTTGTTAAAAGGATCATGCATGTGAAATATGAAAAATCTATCATTCAAAAGTTATGGGCAATGCATGTATTTTTGAAAAGTACGTCAATCGTCAAGGTCAGGAGGTCAAACATTTGGTACCAGTTGAGAAGGCTTGTCATAAGGAATACACATATGTTAAAGCTTTTTCATGCAGGCAGAGACAGACAAACGGACAGACGGGCAGACCAAAAACTATATGCCTCCGAATTGAAGATTTAGGGGGCTTGAAATGAAACTTATCACGAGTTTTTCATGTCGAGAAGACGAAAAAAGTATTTTTTTTTGACAAATTTCACAAAAAGTTTCATTTTTTTTTTCGTGTATCCTAGGATGTAAACCTTTAGTGAAAATGACAGAGATGTTGCTAAAACAAGAAATGGAATACGAAACGGAAAACAAGATGCAATAATGTTGAGAGGAGGTCAGCATTTTGTAAAATCAGACAAGACGCCCATGGACCACATCACTCACCTGAACACTCTGCTTCATAGAGAAGATCACAAGTTTGGGATTTACAATGTGACATTATTGAAAGCTACAATTAACCCCTGTCATCTCCCAATACCCAAAAACGAACATTCACCAATAAGAAAATACGACAGATAAACATGTATGATACATGTACATTAAGGTTAGACATAGCCCCTGTTGCTTTTTTAGTATTGTCTTGTTACAGTGAACGAGAAAATATATGGTTAGGTGGGATCTTATTAGTTTTCAAAATATCAGACCATTTTTACAAGAGGCCCATGGGCCACATCGC
>CAJDSM010140236.1:0-12658 GCA_903981925.1 Ostrea lurida | reverse complement strand
AGGTTTAGATGATCCCCTACCCTTGCAGGTTCGTTTCTCTCTGGTGAGATTATTTTAGTATTTTGTTTTATTTGGCTATGTCACCGACCTTATTAAAACTGTAATGGTTGCCCTCCCCCTTCAAAAGGGAGTCCTTCGCGGTATGGCGTGTACTATGTACATAAAGGAAGTACCGAACTCACTCCTACCGTAACTCACCCCCCCCCCCTTACTAATGATTCGAATCCATGGTGGCTGCTCACTGCAGGGGATTTCGACTCCTAGGTTGTCTGTCTGATGATAACAACTTAAGAAAAATGAATTATTACAAACTGCACTCCAATTACCTAGAAAACTTTTGTCTTTGCGTTTAATGGTTTTTATCCACATATGTTAAAATCAACACTCGCTCCAGCGTATATCATCATCGTGAATCGTGCTACCCGTTTGTTCATAGGCATCTGCCCAATGATTATCAATTAATATTCGACGTTGAGGGATAGCGGAACCGTAGAAAAATCTTTCAAGTCACGGTCTATCCTTAAGTGAAATTATATTACAGAAGTTGTGTGAAATATGAGCGAAGCAGTTGGTTGTAGCGTACTTTTAGACATTTAATAATGACAAGTATTGGAGTGCTATCACAACTTGCCGTAAACAGAGTCACGCGATACTACAAGCCGAACATAAGTTAAATATATGTGCCTCATACCCGAAAACTGATTCCCACCTATTTGCAAGCAAAGTCAAGGCTCGGAAAGGCTACTTGAAAATAATGCTTTGTCTGATCATATACGAAAATATGTAACATAACGGCTGGTCCCATACCAAAATGCTCTATGTATTTATGCTGCCTTTGTTAACGATGATTACCAATCTTTCTTTGCTACAACATAAGCCTTTCACATATGACAATATACAATGCACCGAAGCACCGAGGGGTACTATCTAGCGTCCTAACACTACATTTATGCTTCCCGTGAGCCGATCCGATCCCTGAACGCGGCGTTAAAGGATCGGGCTACACGGTCTGTACATAGTGTCAGTGCAAAATTATTAATTGGTTACAGTGCGTCAAGAGGATCAAAACAATTCAACTACATGTAACCCTTCAATAATGCGAAATAATGTAGCCCATAGATTTTATTAACAAACCTATAAAAAAACCCTAATGTCGCCAAGCCTTTATTGCTCTTAAGCGGGAAAATCGGATAATCCGCTAACTCGGCATCCTGGCCGCTATATATTTCGCACACCAGTTATGGACACTCATTTAAATTGCAGCCTTATACATAGATAACATTATCAAAAATCCAGAAATAAATGTATAAGGCAGGGTAGACATACTACATAGATATTAACCTTTTTTTTTGAGGTAATAAAATTATTGCTTTATAATCTGAGTCTCAGGAATTTTCATATATATTGGCTACTTCGAGGTTTAATAGCGCCATGAAAATCTGGTCCCCGCTTTTACAGACAAAGTCAGTGAAGTTATTAAGCAAGTGTTCTTGCAAATACAATCTTACACTTATGACACCCAAGGAAGAGGAATATCACAACATTTAATACGCACATCAAACAAAAATATTAGGTGGGAGGCCAATCAAATGCCCATCGGAGTGAAAATAATTTCGTCATAAAATTACGAATCACACTAAATTGACATTAAACAGGATGCTGTGAGAACTTGACAATGATATCAATATAATACACAAGTAACTAAGGTCAAGTGAACAAAAGCATAAGTCTGCC
Organism: Ostrea lurida; assembly: GCA_903981925.1. Lineage (NCBI taxonomy): Eukaryota > Metazoa > Mollusca > Bivalvia > Ostreida > Ostreidae > Ostrea > Ostrea lurida. The sequence continues at coordinate 10,924 of CAJDSM010140236.1, read as the reverse complement.
TCTTATAGCAAACATAGTAGTTCACTTGAGATGGACAGGCATTTGATTGTGGTTCCCTAAACTATAAGGGCTTGAACGACAACACAGCCAACAAACGACCAAAAATTAATATGGTCAACCCAAAAGGGGTAGAGAACATGTTACGTCAAGAGTCAACGCGTGTGTGACGTAGCCTACTGACTATAGGGAACCCAATGAAGGATAACCAGTCAGCAAACACACTGGACACAGATAAGCTTAGAGAAATCTGGATAATAGAAGAACTACAACACAAACACCAGAAGCGATACATTATCAAAATAGAACTGTCAACACACAATCGATTAAATGTTCTATCGAAGAAATGAAGGTTAGAATACAGTGAAAGAAATTATACTGCAATAACTTACATTATCTCTCTCTCCAATCATATCTGAAACAGACAAATTGAGAACAAACTAACTCGAGAAATTTAACCACCTGTATGCAAGTACTCTACCAACCATCGGATATGTCCAAGGGATTTTTACGAGGCAAGAACTCTTGGAAGGCACAACATGGTGATGCAACTCGCAGCCCGCCAAGCTAATGGCGGTGGAACTGCGTCCACTGGAACAGGGGGGTACATTTTACAAAACAACTCATGTCATATAGCGAAGAAAACCTTAGAATTGTGCAAACAACCGACCATATGAACGAGGCAGTTGGTTATTGTTAATATAACTTAGACATTCTTATAATGAAAACGCGCAACATGAATTCTTACGTATAACATGCCATTAACCCTATCATATCTTGTGTACAATTGAAACAAATTCTATGTTTTACATTTAAGTGGTTAGTGTTCATATTCCACCCCACTAAAGTACCTCATCATCCAACACGAATATGATGAGAATCATATCATACTAAGTTTACCACAATGGTGTAAGCCACACGGCTAGACTACGATTCTGAATAGGGAACAAACTATTTTCTGCCACGACTGGTACTAGTTATGTGGGTGCTTAGAATATTCATGGATCGCAATTTACTCTAACAGCACAATAAAAATACCTCCGGCCCAGGAATCAGGACGGCACAAGGAATAAAAAGTAATTGCCAAATTTGTCTTGAAAAAAGAAAGAAAGCACCGGACATGATTATGAATCAAGAGAAATACGTACATTTGAGAGGTACATTTACATGTATTTAGTTGACTTTTTTTGTCATGAGCGACTTATCGATTGTTTCATGAAGGCTCTCATACCCCTACAGACAAATTAGTTGTTTTTGGTGAAAGGGGGAAGGGCAAGGAGTTTAGATATATCATCAGTGCCAGGAATTACAAAACTAAACCTTATTTCTGTGGGTTGAATGGAAAGTGATAACTAGCTATGATCGTGCTGCGACAATTGACGTTTGACTTGTAATGAAGTATGTAATCTGGTTTTAAAAACCAAGAGAGACCAAATCTCGAATAGTGTAAACGTCGGCTCAATTCAGTCTACAGCATAAGTAAAAACACGTTTAGGTGATATAATCTTTTAACTGGGAAAGGAACAGGTTTGTACATGGTGAAATCATTAGATTTTGGAGTCTATTTAAGATAATAGAACGAACTAGTATAGGGATAAAAAATCGAAGATAAGTGGGGCTTAAAGAATGGATGGAGGGAATCCTGAATAAATACAGGAGCCTCAGTAGTGTGGCAAAAAGATCCACTCTCTCCTAGAAGGTATCTCTCCCGTTTCAAAGCGGAGCTAAATTATATGAAACTGTGGGGATGCAAGCTCGATGTGGAATTATAATAATATACCTACGTAAATCATATGATAAAATACTGTTGAGGAAGAGTGCGTATGGTAAAATGTTTCATATCGCAAATACGATTTAGTTAAATGAAATTGACACATAAGTCGTCGTGTCATTCGAATAGATTTATTTTCTACTCACACAGGAAATAAGGCACGCATGGTATGAGCATTTTATCTAGAATAATGCGAAACATGGTCGAATTCGTGTCTTGTAATGGTACGACCTGTGTGCAATTGACTAATAATACTGCTACGCCCTTAGAGGTCTCTTCAGTTTTAGAAGAAGTAAAGATTATAAATATAGACGTGTGTAGGGATGTTCTATGTGTGCTACATATTTATTGGCATACCTGAGAATGAAATCTGTCGGATAATCACATGGGGATCAGCATGTAGATTAACAATTTAAGCTTGGGCAAAAAACAACATATTTGGCAAATATATTATTATGAAAAGCCAATTTCTGCTGTTACACTATTTTAATATTTTTTCTATCCTCTTTCCGGAAATTAGCAGGGAATAAATAACAATTCTCACGTAGACTTTCAGAGATGCAGCACCTACGAACTCTGTTGTTTTCATCTGCGGCGTATCACGAGAACGATATTTCTTCTGGCATTTTAAGTTCAGTATTCATATTAGTAGTTAATTTTGATCAGACTAGATCTCAGTGGATGTGCGACGACAGTCATATTTGCTGTGAGCTAACTTACTATATTTACATTGCTCAGGCTCGGATGAGGATAAAATAGCTTGGCATATAAACAGACAAGAGTGACGAAAAAATTTACTGAATAATGCGTTGATGCGACATTTGATTAAGACCTTCTCTGTAAACTCAATAAAACAGAATCGCAGCGTTGATTCCAGATTGGTTAATCTCAAGCGCACCCACAAGGTAATTCAAATATAATGCTACATTGCCAGTTTAGTTCGATCCTCACAGCTTTATGATGTAAATAGACGTGGAGATGCAAAAAGGTTTCATGACTACAACTAAAGTTATCTGACAACTCGCTATACACATGACGCGCACTCCTGTAAGCATATCATGCAGAGAGCCAATTATTGAACACACAGGGAGCTCAAGGGTACTTTGAGCTATAGAATAGGGTACTCCAAAGAAATGACCACGAGCACACTATAAAGGGACCACATTGGGAACAGACACACACGGCGTGTTGTACTATACTTATCTCACCTCATGATACAAGACATCAGCCACACCTGTGCATACCATACAACCACAAAGTAACAGATCACCAGGATACTATACACCACTCATGCATCAATATATACAAAAGAATTACTAGCAAACCACCAATACAGTACCACCAACACAAAAAAACACAACCCGACAAAGAACTCACTCGATGACAACGAACACGGGCACACCTTTTAAGCCAACGACAGCACGCGATCACGCATACACCTCGTCTCAAGATCCGCACACCCTTTACACAAACACAAAACCTCCTAGTACAAAGAAAACAGAATACTACACACAGGCCTACAATCCATTTATTGAAAACAGGCACCCAACTATACACAACAAACCAACAGACAAACAGACGACCACGCTTATACAGACCATCACTCACAACCGACACAACAAACAAACAGGACAGAAGGATATTACAATGATATTCAAACAGATCCAGGACACCTATCACCGTATACACACCACAAAAACACAACAACAAATCAATATGACCACTCTCTTTACAATACGCAACACCGTTTACCTCACTCTCACACACACACAACCGGCACGACAACACATACGGTAAACCCTAAAACCTCACAACACTATATAAGAACCACGTCTGCATTCAACCAAGATACACCAGCCACCAACATCTCAAACGCAATAAAACAGACATACTACACTGCACTAAATCTACAAGAACAGGCCAACCGATCTACCGACCGAAACAAAAACCAAGACAAGGAACATTACAGCAACAACTAGTAACACAACTCCCACATAACTCAACAAGACCATAGAATGCAACCCTTAACACATCTCACACACAAGCACACACACACACACCATGACGATCACTAACACTCTTCCAACAAAGACACACCCAGACAACACACCGACACCTCCATTTACATTACCAGCAACACGAGGCAACCACAGCGACACCAAAATCTACAATAAACCCACAGCAAACCATCGTACTTATACAAAAGACTGGCAACTACAACAACTAACAACAGACAACGCAACACCCATGACAACAACAACAGCATAACTACACACAACAACTACAACAACTTCACTCTCGTAATACAGAAACTATATGCGACACACCGCTACAACCCAACTATAACAAAACACACACAAGCACACAGGTACTAGCAACTTACCCACAAACCCAACGAGCTATTACAACAACACAAAACATACGAACCTACACAAATATTACTATCATGCGATTAAGGCAACGACACACACTGTACCACAACCCATTAACACAACAACAACAAAACACAGACAACACACAAGCAGAATTACACTAACACTGCCACTAGTCTCTTAGACACAACGACACCAAGGCACGAGAAACCCTTAAAACAACGACAAAACAAGGTCAACGTAACACTTCTAGGTACAGACAGACACAGCACACCCTATGAAATTCATACAACATCCGGAAAAACAACAAGACACACACGAACACGGTACTACTAATCATCAACATGAAATAACAACAGAACCAAGAGACACTGTTTACATAACAACGCAATAGGACAAACGAACCAACCCTTAGCAACCAAGCAAACACAGGGTACACTCACCTATGTATCCAACCCAGTGACACAAGCCACACACCTTCAACAACCACTGTAACAAACCAACAAACACGAGACACATCAAACTCGATACGAACAATGACAGTCGACATACACTGCAATCACAAACATGACGCGTCTATACAAAACCAAACACGAAACAACACGCGATCAACCAATACCAATCTGGATGACCGTAAAAAGCACACTTTGAACACTAACACAACGCAGAAAAGGTAAACCATCTCCGAACCGCACATCGCACAGTATAACCAACACAAACCAGACAAACCAGGTACTAAACATGCGTATTTTACAATCGTATGACACAAAGCGACTCGGCAGCCACACTTACACACACCAAACACTACAACCAACACACAAGGACCTGAACAAAACCCAGCTAACAGACTACACTGATATACAAGACAAGCACACCTTACAGCAACACACACACAACAGACACAAGACGTACTAACACTGCATCGTTACAAGACACACACACTTAACACGAAACAGAACACATACACCTTACAGACACAAGCACACCTACAGAACACAGAAACACAGAACAACAGGTTACGTACACTCTCTACAAGACACAGCAACCACTTACCAGACAACACACAAACCCAACAGACAACAGGTACTACACTCACATAGACAAGGACAGCACACCTTACACAACACAAACACAGACAACAGGTACTCCACCTATCACAGACACAGCACACCTTACACACCACAAACACAAGACAACAGGTACTACACTCTCTACAAGACACAGCACACTTACACAACACAAACACAGACACAGTCAGTAACACTCTTATTTACAAGACACAGCACACCTTACACAACACAAACACAGACAACAGGTACTACACTCTATAAAGACACAACACACCTTACACAACACAAACACAGACAAAAGGTTCTGCAATCTGTACGAGATACAGTGCACTTTACACTTACACAAACACAGACAACATGTACTGCACTCCCCACAAGATACAGTGCACTTTACACAACACATGCAAACACGGCCAACAGAAAGGTTTTGCTTTGTCATTCTCATGCGATGATTATTATAGTATGTTGCTCTTTTAAAAATGCATGTATTTCCATCTCTGTTAACAAGATTGATATGCTTAAAATTTGTTCTAATGCTATGATACTCACAAGGCAAAAGACTTTGGAGACAATTTTCTATTTAACAGTATGAAACTTTAAAATCTTATAATTATTTTATTCAAATATGTGATTACAGTTTCAAGTTTATCATACTACAGTTTATGTCATCCACAAAATAAAAAAAATCCTTTTTAACTACGAGCCGACGGCGTCAAGTATGAGCATTCCTGACGCCTTTTGCCGATACGTCGTCAGCTGTACTTTCAATTTCGACTTCTTCTCAAAAACCGCTGGCAAATTCAACCAAAACTTCTACCCAATTATCAATGGGTAAGAGAGGAACAAGTTTGTTCAATAAGAGCCAGCCCCACATCAAAAGGAGCGCACGAATCACAAATGCACAAAAAGATAGGAGCGGAGAGTTCATTTAAATCTTCTTCGCCAAGAACCACTGAGCCAAGGAAAGCTGAATAGTTGGGGAAACAAGCTTTCTGATATCGAGGGAAATGGTTTGTTTCAATACATGACCGGACCGGATGTACGATGAGAGCGCACAATAGAGACATAAAATTTGACATATGATATGATAGGGAAAATCTTTTATTAAAATTTTCTTGCTGAAGAACCATGGCCAGGAAAACCGAATTATATGGAAGCTTCCTATATGAGGAGATTGGGTTTGTTCAATCTACCCCCGGGGTACCGGTTATGATGACTATCTGTCCACTATGTGATAGGCCTGCATAGAGGATCAAAGTTCTATATGATTATATAGGTGGAGAAAGCTTTAAAAAAATTCTTCTCAAGAAGCGACTGGGCCAGGGGAATAGCTAAGATTTTTAATTATGGTAGCTTCCTGACTCTATTGAGGGAGATTTGGTTGTTCAAATCGACCCCGAGGGAAGGTACAGAATGAGGGCCAATAGGGGATCAGGTTTTACATTGTATTGATATAGGAAGAGCTTTAAACAATCTTTCTTTCCAAAAGATCACTCGGGTAAGAAAGCTACCATTTATTATATGGCAACTAGCTGCCTGATGTCTAGAGGAGAGTCAAGCATGTTACTCGCGTGTATTTGACTGCCCGGGTTTTACGGGCGTTAGTACATTGGTTACCGATGCGGCTCGGTCCGAATAGAGGTTTGGAGGATCATAACTAGTTCATTATGATATTATGATTAAGAGATGGTAAAATCTTTATAAAATCTTTCAATAAAGAACCCACTGGCATAAAGCTGAAAATAATTTATATTAGATCAGGTCTCCGATTGTTGAGATAGAGTATTGCCAAGTTGTTGATATCAAAATCTATGACCCTGGTTGGGACCAGATGCGCGCCTGGCTTCCAGTTAGTGGGATACCGAGTATTTACAATAGATGTATATAGTGGTATATCTTTATAAGAATTTCTTCTCAAGATACCCACTTGGACCAGGAAAGCCTTCAGATTTAGTCTGAATGCTTCCCTCGTGATTATAGTGGAAGATGTTTCAAATTGTTCAGACTATCGGATGAAATCCACCCCAGTGTGGATGCTGTTGTAAATTGGGCACGCCAATAGGCAGGGAATAAAGTTATACATTTGTAAAATATAAATATTTTAAAAAACGCATATACTTCAAATAAAAAAAAAGAAAATCGAAAAAAGCACAGTTTAGCCCTATAAAGCTTTCCTAATGGAGAAAATCAATGTCGATTCAGACCCTCCGGCGTTTGGTGTGGGTTCTTTGTTAAGGGCACCTGATAATATTTAATGTTTTTTAATTAATTCCACAACAGTGGTCTTAATCAAATTACTAGATATTATTTGTTGCATAGACCAAATTTTCTTCTCCAGAACCACTTAAAGTGCGTTTAGACACATTGTTTTACTTCGCTCATGTTGTATAATGTGCTATGACAACATGATTAACTCTTCTGGCGCGAGGTAATTAAATTAAGACAATCAATCAATTAAGAGTAAATGAAGGAGAGTCCTAGAGAGTTGTGCGAAGCAGGGCGTAGAGAGTATATGTTAAAATGTCCAGTTTATAGATCCTCAAACTGGATAAAACGGACTTAGATAATAAAGTCCCACTTGTTTTGGGACAATATCGGGCGGTCAGATCCAGCCTTTATGACCGCTTCATGTTAATTTGCCCAGTTGCTTAGATTATATATGATCTTTTTTTCTAGAATTAGTCCGGGTAATCAATGCATTTAATCTACGACTTTGAAGTATTTTTCTTTATAAGTTAGGCGATAATTGCGTGTATTCTTTAGAAATTCTTTAGCACTAGTGATTGGCTCTTATAATGAAGATCAAAATATAGTAGAAACTGTATAAATGCACAACCACAACAAATTTTTCTGCATCGATAAAAACAATGTAAATCATTATCTATCGAGAAAAAAAAAAAAAAAAAAATAAAACCTCCAAAGACATTGTGTCACCATCTCACTTGATCATTGCGAAATGTAATATTTTCAAAATCACGCCTTTATAGCCGATATTCGACGTCTATTTCTACAAACTGTTCAAATGCAAGAAATTGGTGTTGTGTATGATGTTATTAGAAACGACATGACATACTTATTGATATTGTTGTATAATACCGTATATATAACTATTGTAAAATGGCCATGTGTATACACGGCAAAACACATATTTATTCTGCATGCCTTAATCTCCGAGCGACTTGTTGTTTTTCAACTAGGTTGGGGTTAATATCATTAAATAATTTTAGAAACAAAGTGCTTTGTCCTTTGTATCGTCTTTGCTTCAATGTTGTGACTTATCGTGAAAAGCATAACTTTTATTGATGTATACGTAGAAAAAAAAATCCGAAAGATTGTATGTGTCTTTATTTATTATACAGATTATGCACTTTAAACAACAGGCTGTCCGTTTCTGTCGGGACAGGGCGTAGCTAAGTGGGCCCTTTTGAATGTGGAAGCAAATGTTCTAAGGACGGAGGGTTATGCGGGGCCACCTTAAGTGCCCAACTGGGCTCCAGTGCAATAGCCCAGGTGTGGGGGGTCCATTGGCCGCATTGCCCCCGGAAGCTAAATCGGTTTTTTTCTTGCTTTTCTGACACTTATGTTGTGTGTCAGAAATTAATATTCATATAAAAAACTCGACAGTTCCAAAATTGTGGTAAATATTGATTTTCTCATCATGGAATTATTAATTTAAAACAATAAAATAAGATAAGGTTTGCACATATTTAGTATGGTGATTCTTATATTCTCATCCAAACAGTTTTGTCGACTATCAATGTTTTGCTATGATATATTCATGGGGGGACGTTGGGAGATCGACTGAGATACTGTTACAAAATGTCTTTGGCAACATGAATTTCAAAAACTCCACTATTCTCTTTTTGATTTATTTTAGTGTGTACATGGTGGTAACAGTAGGTACACAAAGTATATTCACATGTATCAAAGATTAACAAGTCACTAGTGTTACATGTATGCGCTGCTTTATCGTCACGGAAATCTTATCCGGCATCATTTGAATTATACCAGACCTCATTAATGATGACTCGACAATTGAAATGTTGTTAAAACTAACCGACTGGAATATGTGTCAATATTCCGGTGTTGAAGTTACGATCTGCTTAATTAGATTGACTATATGTTTGTTTTTTAGAATATTTTAGTGCCTTCAACAATTTTATCATGTCTTTAGTTTATGTCTGTTTTTATGAGGGTTGTTAGACAAGTACTACTGTCTGTCCCACGCATATGATCGTTACATCCTGTAATTCTGCCTTACGCTAACACAGCGTACTGACGCATTACGCGTTTTTCGCCTCAACGCCATCATTGGTAGCTAGTTTTTTTCTTTTATACTGCTTTAATTATCTACGTAACATTTCTGGTGATATCGACATGTTGTATCTACCACGTGTTCTCCTCTAACGGTTCATTTTAGCGCACACTCTACGTTTCTTGATATGTTCGATAATTGATTTTGACATGAAACCACATCTACAGATTTAGTTACGGTGTACGTATGAAAAGGGATTTTAGACTCTACAGATTATATCAACGATGTATATATATACCCGCAATATAAAGTGATTTACATAAAATCAATGCGTTTAGTACTTACGTTAATAATTGAATGTTATCCAAGCAATAACAGGAAGTTTTGCGACTAACGATATCTTGTATATTAGGCATCCCGATTAGTTTTTCAATGTACCGCAGGAACGAATTCTTACTCATCAGAATCAACTTTCGTGGTCCTAAATGTCTAAATTAGAGAGGAGCGCTCTTTAACAGAAACATGGTACTTGTAACATACATCATTATCTTTTTACTCCAACAACAAAGTATGTAATGTAATAGTATGTCTTTTACTGCTTATATTAAGTTCACGTTTTATAACGTTCCGCAATGCGCACAAACACACACTATCAACGGCGTAGAAAACAACTCCCCTATATAGCATCTCAACCTGTACACACATTATTTGTGATTCCATGTATAGGTTATCTAGACTACGTTTGAAATAGCAGCGTAGCGTTTCTCGATGACTAATATATTGTCGCACTTTGTTTAATTTATTCGATTTCTCAGCAGTTTATGTACCCCCTCTCTAAGTTCTTGTGCTTACCGCATTCCATCTATTATCGTTAGCAGACGTACGCGATTAGTATAGCCGGTTATCCATGCATAGCTATCCTGTGCGTTTGCAGCAGTTATTTCTCATGACAATTTAATTCTGCAATAACTTGTGCTTATTCGAACGGACCCGTATTTATTAAAGTGTGTACGTGCAAGCGTGATAATAGAACTCCACGATCCCATCTCCGGTACAATGTCCCTGAGCACTACCTGTTGCTTGAACCATTTATTCCAGATCAGGCTTTCTGTATCAGTATTACTTCTATTGCAGTCCTACAATCCTATATTGTCTCATTTTAATAACAGGAGCACGTCTCTAGCCCCTGCTCGGCTGTTGTTAGTGTCTGACCATTTAGAATGTGTCGCCGTGTGTGCTGCCGAATTTCAATAGGACACAGTTGTCACGACAAAGCTGAATTCCGGGATATCTTGCTCTCGTATCAGCTCGCAGTAGTCGTCTTGTATAACTGATTAATTATATATCGCGCTTAAATCAATTGAACTTGTCTTTGTTTCCCCGCTTTACGATAATATTTTCGCCTTAAAATATTGCATCTACCTACGTCTTTTAAATATCACTGAGTATAAAGATACAT
>CAJDSM010140202.1:0-12433 GCA_903981925.1 Ostrea lurida | reverse complement strand
AATATGTTCCCAAACTTTGTTCAAGGGGAACATAATAATCCTAAATGATATTTCCTGAACACAACAAAAGGAACATAAAAACAGATTATATGACTAATATATATATGCCAAATGCTAATGATACATCTTGGAAATTTCATGTCGGTATACAGTCGAACCTTGTTATCTCGAACTTGATGGGACCAAGAAAAAAGTTCGAGATATCAGTGAATTCGAGACATCGAGGGTGAAAATACTAAGAAAATAGGTGGTTGGGACCTCTAAATCAGTTCGACATAACCATGGTATTCAAGATCAAAGTTTAACTGTATTTGAAATTGATTTTGATTGTTAAGGATTTCTGTATGATGCAAGATATCAACACTACTTACTTTTTCTCTGATATTTGATGACACTGTTTCTGAAACCTTCAACTTTTTATCCAGAGCTTTCACAATATTTACACTGCTTCCTTTGATGTTCTCAATCTCTTTCCTCATTCTTAGTGTGCTGTTGTACTCTGGCCTCATAAAGACATGCTCATATTCTTGAGTTATGTCTGCTTTTGGGTAACCAAATGGGTAAGTGTAATCAGAAAGAGCTGGCTTTTCTCTGGTCTCTCTGGTGACACGAACTTTTCTTTTATTGGTTAGATCACTGATGTGTTTTGAAGGATAATCTACCTCTGTCTCTGCTTTTGCTTTAGATTTTGCATTCTTTTTTGGATTGTCTGTTTTCAAACCACTAATAATTCGTTCCTCCTTGCTACTGTTTGTAGATGATATGCTTGATAGTACAGGTTCAACACCAGCCTCCTTTGTCAAAGTTTTAGGTGTCTCTGATGAGTGGTCTAAATTGTGATCAACCAAAGCATACGTTGGTTTATTATTTGTGTTCTGCAGTGTGTACTGCATTGGCTTAGCACTAAAGACTTTCCTTGCTTCAGATTCCTCAAGGTTATCTGAGTAATCGCAGGGTTTATATGATTTATTTGTCCTTGTCATAAAACCCCATCCTTGTTTGACTACAGAATTATCTGATTCACTGACATCAAACCTCACCTGCTGGCCATTCATGGTCTGATTCCCCCCCAGAATTTTTCTTTCAGCAATGCTTTTCTCAGGTGTAACACACAGGTCAGGATCACATTCTATTGCATAGCCTGGCTTTGATTCTGACACAAGTTTCTTTGATCTGTCTTTGAAAATTGGTTTCTCAGGTGTAATACAGAGCTGTGGATCAGGACCAGTCAGGTGACTAGTGATTCTCCAGGTGGGAATGGGTACTTGACAAAGTGGAAGAGATTCCTCTGAACTCTGAGAAGAGTCCCAGCCAGGGGGAAGGAACTCTGTATGAGATTTTTTTGCAGCAATGAGAAGTTCATACTGAGACACAGCTCCATGTCCCTTACCGGGTCCTGGAATTAATGGATATCGATGTGCCAAAGGTTCTGTTGGCTGACAGATGAAGTGTGTGGCCATTCCACTATATCCTGTAAAAGCAAATCTTCATTAATGTGCAATAAAACGGGTTTGCAATTGAAATGCAGCTATTCAAACAATTCAGCTGACACTTATAGATACAATACACTTTACATTGTCATGACCAGTCCTACATCCTTGAATTTTGAAAAGGTTTAAGTCCCAAATCTTATATGAATCCCAAACAAGAGGCCCATGGGCCACATCTGGGCACATGCTTACTGAGTGACCTTGGCCTGCACTCTATAATAGGAAGCTTTAAGGTAATGTTGTATTCGGTCTTGAGAGATTTTTAATATATATTCAAATGTAAAACTTTGATCCCTATTGTGGCCCCACATACCCTGGGGTCATGATTTGTACAAATTTGAATTTCCACTATATCAGGAGCTTTCAAATAAATTTCAGCTTTCCTGGTCAGTGGTTCTGGAGAGAATACTTTTAAGATTTTCCTATATATCATGTGGAAAACTTTGATCCCCTATTGGGCCCTATCGTACCTCCGGGGGTCATGATTTTGAACAAATTGAATTCCTCCATATCAGGAAGCTTCCATATAAATTTCGCTTTCCTGGCCCAGTGGTTCTTGAGAAGAAGATTTTTAAAGATTTTCCCTATATAATCATATGTAAAACTTTTGTCTATAGTGGCCCCATTGTGCCTCGGGGGTCATTGATTTGAACAAACTTGAATTTCCTCTATATCAGGAAGCTTCCATATAAATATCAGCTTTCTGGTCCAGTGGTTCTTGAGAGAAGATTTTAAAGATTTTCCCTCTATAATCATATGTAAAACTTTGATCCCTACAGTGGCCATCGTACTGTACCCCGGGGGTCATGATTTGAACAAACTTGAATCTCCTCTATATAGGAAGCTTCCATATAAATTTCAGCTTTCCTGGGCAGTGGTTCTTGAGAAGAAGATTTTTAAAGATTTTCCCTATATAATCATATGGAAAATTTGATCCCAATTGGTGGCCCCATCGTACCCCGGAGGTCATGATTTGAACAAACTTGAATTTCCTCTATATCAGGAAGCTTCCATATAAATTTCAGCTTTCTTTGGCCGAGTGGTCTTTGAGAAGAAGATTTTTAAATGACACCACCCTATTTTGCATTTTCGTGATTATCTCCCTTTGAAGGGGACTGGTCCTTCATTTGAACTAACTTGAATCCCCTTCACCCAAGGATGATTTGTACCAAGTTTGATTGAATTTGTTAGTGGTTCTGGAGAAGAAGTTAAAAAATGTGAAAAGTTTACGACACGACGACTACAACGACGACGACAGACAACGACAAATTTTGATCAGAAAAGCTCACTTGAAGCCTTTCGCCCTTCGGCTCAGGTGAGCTAAAAACTTCTATGAGTTTAGAAGTTAAAACAGTTCAAGTTATTTTCAGTAACAAATTCAAATGTCTAATAAAACAACAAGATGTGTTTGTGAAACACTAATGCCCCTGTATTACACATGCTTGTCATAAGGATTGATTATCTATTGTTTTACGCCTACTCGAGAATATTGCACCCATATGGAGACGTCACCATTGCTGGTGAAGGGCTGCCAAATTTAGGCCTGTGCTCAGTGCTATGATGGCCTTTGAGCAGGGAGGGATCCACACCTGCTGTGACACGGGGCCTTGATTTTTCCGGTCTCATCCGAAGGACTGCCCCATTCAGTCGCCTCTTACGACACCCAAAGGGATGCTGGGGACCTATTCTATTATGCATCAGAAATATGTAAGGTCCATCATTAACCATTTTAAAGTTATGGTCAATGTTGAAAGCAGGTCCAAGTTCAAGGTCAAAGTCAGTAGGTCAAAAATTTCGGTACCAGACGAAAGGGCTTGTCATAAGAAATACACATGTGAAATATGAAAGCCTTATCTCTTGCCATTCAAAAGTTAAGGCCAATTAAAGTTTTTGAGAAGGTAAAATTTTTAAGTCAAGGTCAAAAATGTTGTCACCAGTTGAAAGGGCTTGTCATAAGAAATACACTAGTAAGTGAAATATGAAAATCCTATCTCTTGCCATTCAAAAGTTATGATCAATTAATGTTAAAGTTTTTGAATAGCAAGTCAAAGTTCAAGGTCAGGAGACCAAAAATGTTGGTACCAATGGAAAGGTACATACATGTGAAATATCAATGCCCTAGTACATGTAATTACCATTCAAAAGTTATAGCTAAGGTTAAAGTTTCAGACAGAATGACAGACAGGACAAAAACAATATACCCCCTGATCTTAGATCACGGTGGGTTATGGAAATAAAATACGCAGAATGAATATTTGCTTCAGAAAACGCAATCACAATGACGGTAATGAACGTTCAGTGAAAGATTGGTATTTCTTGCACATAATCATGTTTATTTTCGTTTTTATTCATTTTGTAAACTAATGTGGACATTATAAATTGTGGGACGATAATTTCTCCCCCCCCCCCCCAAATGATAGTGGACACGTGCGAGACGTTATATTTCGTTCAAAACATAAAGAACCATGCATTTTTAAGTCGAGAGAGAGAGAGAGAGAGAGAACACTAAATACGTTTGTCAATTGATGTTTGAGGAAACTCCTACACATACACTGTGAAAGAAGGATAAAACGCAATACCGGTAATTTCATTCACCGGCATTGGTGACGTCTCCATATGAGTGAAATATTCTCGGTGGGACGTAAAACAGTAAATAATCAATCAATCAGTTTTGTTGATAGACAAAGTACCAAGTAAATCGTTCACAGATTCAGTCTGTGCTGTCTCATTCACAATGAATCGATGGCCGATGGCCTTGCTTCAATGACCACTTGATTGTTGAAATGGTCGAATGACACACTGAATCGGTCCAAACATAGGGACATGCAACTGAAATAATTTTTTTTTAACTCCAAAAGGTACTAAACTGGTTCAGTAGAGCAATATTACATGTAAAGATATTCAACAAGCCTACACTTTGCTTGCAACTGTAAAATACATGCAAGCACATGTAAAGCGTTAAATAAACACCGGGAAGCATATCACCCGTTATTACTACCGAAATAAGTTAAGTGACAAAAACCGAAGAAGCAAACACTTAAATCTATTTTTACCTTTCCTTTAAGTATACTTTATATTATACCAACATTTTAATGTTGAATATTAAGTTCCACAATTTCTATTTACCGCTTATTCAGTAAGTGAGAATGAATAATAAAATAAATTTATTTATCTATTTTCCTGACTGAATGTATACCCACCGACCTTTTTTTCATATGAGTACTAGTAGTTACAGTCCCTGAAACACTTTAGATTAACCACACGCACGGTGACCGCACGCAGAAGCGCACGGTGACCGTACGTGACGCGCAATTTGGTGACCGGTGACCGCACGCTAACCGCGACCGGACCGTGATCGCACGGGACCGACCGCTGACCGCAATATGAATTAATCATTCGGAATGTTTCGGAATTTTTTCCACTGGGTAGATATGTTCTATCATTAGCTAAAAAATAAATTAAATAAATAATTGTTCAATCCAATACAAATAATATATAGTAGAAAAAACATATACATTCCAATCAATGGAATATAAATGATAAAACAAACCACATGATACTATATGTTGTATGAAATATGCAGTCTATAAGCATACTGTACATGTGTTTCTGTAAAGTATGCTAAATGTATATACAACCGTACAAGTATTTCTCATGGAGATTATTTTTTTTTCTAAATGCACAGTATGTGCAAAAAAGAAAAAAAAAAACTATATTTTTTTTTATTAGCACTGGTAACGACATCCAGGATTACGGGCGTACATGCATGGCTTTAAAATTTTAGGGCACAGAAATACATATACCTGCAATTAACAAACACCCCTTAAAATCTATGCATTAAAACAAACACGGACGGTGTACCCTTGTCAAAACAGTATTTTTATTAGCAATTAACGACATCCAGGATTACGAGTTACATTTATGGCTTCAGGATTTACAGCACAAGGAATACATATATACCTGCAATTAACAAACACCCCTAAAAGATGCATTAAAAACAAACACGGGCAGCATTGTAAATATTATGTACATGTAGCTACGCTTTCTCTTTGGATTCCGAATGTCAATGCAAAGAAAAAAAGCGCTGATTGCTGACCGCACGGTGACCGACCTTGACCGACCGTTGACCGCACGGTGGACGACCGCTGACCGCACGGTGACCGACCGCTGACCGCGACGGTAACCACTGACCGCGAACGGTGTCCGCACGCTGACCGCAAAACTGTGACCGGTGACCGGTACGGTGACCGCACGGAAAAATGGTAAAAGTAGACCGTTTCATGGACTGTAGTAGAGTTTCATGGCCGACCAGTTTTAGGTAATTGACACGAAGAAAATACACTTTTTCTTTAAAATTTTTTTTTTTTATAACATACGTTCAATTGATTTGCACTTACTAGTAATTACTATGTACAGGCTTTCTACTCACTTTGATGAAGAAAGGAAAAAAGTAGGAGTAAACTATTTGAAATAGTAGGAAAAAGTAGGAAATAAGTAGGAAATTTACCAGAAAAAGTAGGAGACTTGCCATCTTTTGGTGGTAATTTTATTCCTACTCACAGATGCAATCTAATCTCTGACTGTATAATCATCTTGACAATACTGGAAACTGCAGTGTTTCACCTCACAGTGACCTCAACAGCATCAAAATCATTGGTGCAGTTCACACTATCTCAATCAACAGTTTCTCATCAGGATGTATCAGTCTTTCTACACCACGAAAATGAATGCTACTTTGCACTGTGAAATATACCTAACTTAAACTTTTAGAGTGAAAGAAAGTGAGCAAGCTCACATACCCCAACTCCAACATTTGCTTGAGAATGCTGCCACATTAGGAATGGTAAGTTTAGGGCAAATCAAGGTACAGAATATGATAAATGAATATTGGTCATAACTGGATACCAACATAATTGATTAACTAGTTGATTATATTAAGGATTTTTTCCCCCTAAATAAAAGTAAGAGATCTTTTCATTAAACATACAAAAGACAACAATTTTATCCTTCTTCCATTCAGTGTTAATTGGTAACAAGTCAAGAGGGATATAAATTCCTGCCTTAAA
This sequence comes from Ostrea lurida, assembly GCA_903981925.1. Taxonomy (NCBI): domain Eukaryota; kingdom Metazoa; phylum Mollusca; class Bivalvia; order Ostreida; family Ostreidae; genus Ostrea; species Ostrea lurida. The sequence goes on along the minus strand of CAJDSM010140202.1, from coordinate 5,877 downwards.
AAAACTCAAAGTCGAGAATTTCCTGAAATAGTGCTCTCTAACACGCGTGTAATGTCTTTATTAATTACGGCTCTGTTGGAAGCAGTGTCAGAGTACAATTGCGGAACTGAAAACTATCAAGAGGTATACAATTTATGGTCCTACAACGTCTATAGAAGGGTCGACACAACGCTAGTCGTAGCCCGAGGCTAGTACAATTTTGTCTCGGACTACCAAACATAGCATTTATAATGTAGTCCGGGGACTACTAAAATAATTACAAAACCACTAATAATGATCTGAGAAAATGAACGATGAGCTTTATCAAATGAGTTCAGAATTTTTTAATTGACTTGATTAATAGTTTTAATTGTAGAGATGTAAACTTGCAGGTTGCCGCATGATACTCTGAGTAGAAATAATACAGGTAACATGAAGAACTGTAAAGATGCTAATGTTTCCTCTATTGTTCATCTTTATTTGCACCGTGGTGCGAGTAAAAGATGTTAATGGCTAACTATGGAAACACGCCAAGATATGTGTATTATTGTTGAGAGGCAGTACATCGATATCCTTTTGACACATCCCGGGGGTAGATCCACCCGAAGCCCCCACCAACAGGAAGGGGGCACCCGCCTCCCCGCACTCTCCCCCTTCGTCGCTGTTCGGACACTGGTCAGCTGCCTTGTCAGCCGACTATTTACCAAACACCGGATAGTTAATTATATAGTTTACTAGTCCTTAGGACTGTAGTAAAAATCTTAGTGCAAACGACTGCTATAACACCGATACGCAAGTTCAAAAAAAGAGGCATAATTCCCAGTAGAAAAAAAAATTGAATCACGAAATTTCGTGTATATGTGCATATACACCAGTATTTTCTTCATAACTACAAAGTTTCATGATAATCGTTGACGTGGTCAGGGAGTTGCGATGATAAAAAAAAAAAAAAAACAGGATGACTGGACTGACTTGACGACGAGATGAAGGTAAGAACATTATCCCGCCAACTTGCGTTGCGTTGGTATAATAAAATCCACAATATTAACTTTTACTACACATGTTTGATTTTATATCTCGTTTGTTATTTCACTTTTAGTTTTCCCTGGAAACAGATGGTGAACATATAGTAATTGTCTGCTAACTCTTTGCCATTCAAAAGTTATGGGCTAATGTTAAAGTTGTTTGAAAAGTATGGTCCAAGTTCAAAATCAAGGGTCAGGAGGTCAAAAAAGTTTGGTACCATGGAAAGTAATTGGTCATAAGAACATACATGTGGAAATATTAAAGCCCTAGTACTTACCTAATTCAAAAGTTATAGCTAAAGGTTAAAGTTTTTGAAAAAGTAGGTCAAACTTCAAGTTCAAGGTCAGGAGGTCAAAAAAATGTTGGTAAGCCCATACTAGTACTTACCATTCAAAAGGTTAACTAAAGGGTTAAAGTTTTTGAAAAGTAAGGTCAAACTTCAAAGGTCAATGGTCAGGGAGGCGTCAAAATTTTGGTACCGCACGGAAAATTCTTTGTCCATAAGAAACATGCATTTGAAATATCAAAGCCCTAAGTTTACTTACGCATTCAAAAAGTTATAACTAAGGTTAAGTGTTTTGAAAAGTAGGTCAAACTTCAACGGTCAAGGTCAGGAAGGTCCAAAAATTTTGTGTACCCATATAAAGGTTTTGTCATCAAGGAACTATACATGTGAAATATCAAAGCCTAGTACTTACCATTCAAAAGTTATAGGCCAAGATTAAAGTTTGCAGACAGAATGACAGACAGAACAAAACAATGATGTCCCCCCTCCCCCCCCCCCGTCTTCGATCACGGGGGCATAAAATTCATAATTTTACCTTTATCGATCGTCAGCTTTAATTGATCTATATATTTCAATAAGTAAAATTGTTTTTAAATAAATACGGGGAAGGGAGAACCCCAAGATGACATGGAAGCAGGTGACAGGAGAGGGATCGGGAAAGACTGGAACTCCTTGAGCAACCGACCCCTCGAGACGACAGAAACACCTGGAGATCTGGTGTCGGAATACAGCCCACTGGCACAGAGGACACGAGCGTGGACTATATGAGCTGGGGAAGTGTGGGGTCTGCCCACTGTCGCTAGTGTGGAGACCCATGATATCGCCCTAAGAGATGTTACATGTGGTGGCAACCATGATCGCTGCTAACTTCTAATGGACACCATTGCGCTAGTAAGCAGGTTAGACATATATGGAGATACTATACAACGAGTGTATGTAGAGCAGAGGGGGATCGAATGGACGGTTCGCGCGCGCGCGCTCGCTTGTAGAGTATTGTTGCAGAGATTAAGCATCCATGAGTTTCTTATTATATCTGTCTATGTTATTATGTCGTCTATTGATGCGTGGAGTGATTTTGGCGTGAAAAGTATCCATTCTCGCGCTATGCGTATTACGATATGTGTGGGATTATATGGTCCTGCTTAATCGGGGAACGTATATATTGGGTCCGAGAGTTAAGATAATAAGAGAGAAGGTACAAGAGTTAACGCTCACTGGGGGCAGTATCTGGGCTAGACAGCGGATAAGAGTCGTACAACTGAATAAAAAGCGAGTCTCACATCGGACAGGGAGGAATATCGACGCACCAGCGAACGGCTCGCAGAATGTAAAGATAGCTGGGATCAAGGAGGCTGTACGGCGCATCATATCTGCCACGCTACTGCTTCGCGGGAGGCTTCGGTTTTATGATACCGGCGGTAGCCTGCAGGGTTGATATACAATATAAAATCAGGCGACTACATCAGAAAAAGCGTAGTCTGAAAATTCTACGTGGTAGTTGATAAGGACTAACAGTGCATGAGGCAAGTGTGGCCGGACGACTATAGAAAACCAACAAAAATAATGTAATGATTACATGTACCATGGGGAGGATTGACAGAAGAGAGACCGTGAATCATCACACGCTTCTTTAGGCGAGTGTGCTGCCGTATGTAAAATACTTCAGAGCATGTAACTTCTGAGGAGTCTGCAACCCTATATATTCAGTGTGAGTGTTCGAGAGAATGGTGGGAACATATTATGTTTTTTACTCTGTTCTTATTTTATTATTATTATTCTATTATTTATCTTCTCTGCCAAGTGTAAGGAGCGAAGAGGATTGGTGAAGTAGCCGGGCCAGTCTAGATGAAAATGAACTGATCAAGCCATGGCCCGGTGGCTGCGTAGTGAAATCCGATATCCAGATGATATTAATTAGGTCCCATCAGTTAGTAAAGGGGAAAAGAGTTATGCCATGAATGGGTAGACAGGGAGGTGGGTAGCCGTTGTGAGATGGAGTTTTTACGCTGAAGTGGTAATAATGGACGGTCTGAGGAGGCTCTTGTGATCAAAAGCCGCGACTTGCGAGCAAAATCTAAAACGACTGGCAGCTGTATGTGAGTTTGCGCTGGGTCGCCGAGTGTTCTCAGAACCTGTACATGGGATCGGTATGAACTTTAGGATGATTGGTTATCATTTGAAGGTGTTCGGAACGATAGTCATTTTTCTTCTCTGAAAATGCATGCTGTGCATGCACGTGCATTGCATTTTTGTGCTTCCCTAACTTCGGAATAGTCCTAACATTTTTATTCTTCAATGAAATCATGTTTGATATTGACAAGGTAGGTAGAACTTGAGACCCTTAATTGATTGGTATGATCAAAAATTTTTGAATTTGCAGTGCGTGCACGTGTGTGAGGAGTTGGTTAACTGTTAAAGGTAGCGAGCGATGGACTAAAGAGAGTTTAGATGAGGGTCGATCAGTGGCGTAGTCGAAGGGTGCGAGATAGAGATTACTGAAGCGCTAGACCATAGGCCAGTTTATACCGGCAATACACACACTAGTACGCGCGTGCCCTGGGTTCGCTGCGGTGATGTTAGAGTTATTTGGAACGGTCTTCACAGTCTGTAGGGTGGAGCGTTTTATCTCAGGTTAAGTCCGCAATGTGTGATAAGTATAATGTGAGGGAGGTGGACCGGTTTCGCAGGCGACGTGATTTCACAGCAATAGGTACAATATAGAATTGCTAGTAGAAGAGGGTCTAGTGAGCCTAAGTACAGATGGTGCAGACTAAATACGCTGTTCAGCCAATTTTATATCCGTGTAGAGTTGCGCGGCGAATGCAGGCATCAAGTATATGGCGATAGATTCCTGTAAGAGCATCTTAACGGTTGGGTTCATTATTGGTGGAATTGATTTAGGTTATATAGTAAAGTTGCGCCCGAAAGTGTATCGCAATGGTTGGTAGATCCCGTCTACAACAGCGGGCCTCGGCTAAAGACTTAGTAGCGGCACGCACAATAGGCACCAAGAGTCTGGAGTGACTTCGCGAACAAGAGGAGCGGCGCTACGGCTCAGACGCAGTGTGTAAAGTAGGGATTTGGGTGCGGAGGAGACTAAGTGTGGGACTGCCGATCGTAGTACGCAACCGTTATGAAGGCGCGCGCGCCGCTGGTGGAGGTAGCCTCTTGATGAGTAGAGAATGATCAGGGACTTCAGGGTGCCGGATATCTGCATAGGATGCGTGAGGGCCTAAGCAAGGAGACGCAGATCCAGTGATAATGTTCATAATCACTTGAGACATCAAGCGTATATTATACGGAGTCTGTCGCAGGTTGAAAATGTTCGCCTTGGAAATATTTAAAAGAACACCGGAATAGGGTTAATAGATCGTGTAAGGTCGTGATGGACGCGAGTATACAAATGGAGTCCGAGAGACAGAATGTAGATTCATAGAGATCAACGCTTTCGCGCCACGTGCTCGTCTTTTAAATGTCCAATTCTTCGATTGACCATAAGTTTTGTTTTTGTTGAATCAATTTGAATTGATATTGTGAGTATATCTTGATGGTCTTAAAGAGAGGGTATAGTCAAATTCATTCCCAGCCGTGCATTTGCGCGTGTGCTGATCTGGATTGGAATCGATTTGAAATTGCCTGTTTACTTTCTTAAATATGATCCACCTTCAAATTAAATACTGGTAGTATAATCATGAAAACTCTTTTGAATGGTATAAATAGTAATAGCGCTATCGTACTCCCAAGTGGCGTGTTGTTGCACGTGCATTCTACTTTTTCGTCATTTCTCATACTAAAAATGGCTATAACTTTTGAAATTAAGGACTTGAAATCAATTCAAATTTTACTGTAGGTTTATGACAATGAGTGCTAAAGAATGGTGTCAAGTAAAAATTACTTTATCAAATTCGCAGGTGGCGCGTGAATGCGCGTGGCATGTAAATTTCTGATGTCTAATTGTAATTAAACTACCTATGAATTTTTCATTTTGAATGATAGTTTGAAATGTATATTCAGATGTATTGGGACTTCCTTTGTTAATTGTGGATGTCAAATCATTTCCCGCAATGCTCGCACGTGGCGCTGAAATCTGATTGGTTGATATTCGTAATGTGCATATCTCTCTCCTTAATGATGGCTTTGATGAAATTTGATCATAGGTATATGCTGCAAAATCTACCAAAGGAAATTATTCATGGGTGGAAAATGTATATGCACGTGCAATTTTCATATCAATTCGGGCTCTCTGTTCCATGTCTTTTTAACTTGAACGTTAGAAAGTGGTGTCTCATGTACAGATTGGTAATGGTAATAGAAATCGCTTCATTAAAACAAAATGACACCACTTGCTGAATGGGAATGTTTGGACATCCGTAACGTCCCTTCATTAGTTAGTTTTATTTGCTTTTCTTACTTTGATTGAAAATTTTTTGTTAAAAGTGAATTTTTTTGTGATGTAGGTCTTACAAGCTGTTCAATATACTTTTTTTGTGTGGCAATCTCACTTTGAAATTTTATCAAAGATAGAGAAAGTTGCTATTTTTTGTGCTTTGAATTCAAATTTCATCACCAATTCACAAAACTAATAG
>CAJDSM010140196.1:0-11371 GCA_903981925.1 Ostrea lurida | reverse complement strand
TAATGCACTGTATTTTGCCGTTATTTTGATTAATGCTGTTATCAGGTTGGGCACAACCCCCTATTTGGAACTTAAGGTCCCGTTTGTTGGTCAAATGCCTAAATGATATACCCAAAATACTGACCAAATGGTGGTCGTTTTATTTCGGGCCAACAATGCAGAAAAATTATGAGCTGGTGCAATTCCTTAAATATCTTGAGATCTTCCCTGACATTATTGCTGACTATAAATGCAATTCACTCAACTTCCACCACGGCATAAGAGCTGGAATTGCTAAATAGCACGGAGTGTAGTGAGATATAGCTGAACGTAAGAATCCTTGGCAACATTTAATGTACCTTATAACCAGGTTCTCCATTAAACTAGGCAAGAATCTGCCGTGAATAATCTCAGCAGACTACTAATTTGACTCTTCGGAGATATCAGGCTTTGCGATTCACAGATTCATGTTTAAATCGCAAGGGTGCATCACTCGCTCGGGCCTTTGAGCAGGGACGCCTGGTGCCTCGTCTGTGGCGACGCATATGCATTTCCTGGAATATCGGAACAAAAAAACTTTCGAGATTTTTTGAAGTTCGTGATCCAACTCCTACAAAACCTTACCCGGTCAAAACTGAAGCGAAAGTGAACAGCAATTCGTCATCATACCAAGCCGAATCAAGGTACAAATTTTCTGAGAAACTCTTTTATTCTACCTTACTTTAGTCCTCTGAGTAATGAGCGTTTTATTGGTATATCCATCACTAGAATATACATGGTGATGTCTATCACTCAGTTTTGTTACAGTTTCTTGAAATTTACAGAAGTATTAGCCGTCTCTATTACTGGGATATGGGCGCAACGCGTACCGGCGTCAATGGTTATTTCTTTCATTAACACACTGTAGATCACGCTAATATTTTATTATTCACTCTCTCAATACACACTTAGCAAAAAATACAAAAGAGAGTCATATTATTTGCTTTCAAAAATTATAAGTGTATTTTATTAGAATATCAGTTAGAGTGTAGCTAGTAAAACGGAGACGGACAAGATCAGAATAGTATCGGGACAAAAGACATATGGCGATCAGAGAATAGTTCTACCAGTTCTGTAAATGTCTTTGGTACTTGTGCCCATCAAATATTAGGCGTCTGGGAGAGCGTACTATAACAATAATCGGTCCAAAAATCAAGTGAGCTCATCTACCCCAGGTACATTTTTATGGCACGCCCACTAGAGGATATCAAATTTTCTCGGGATACTCTGAGAGTGTTTTAAAATCCCCAGTGCGTGAAACTCTCGTATACGATGAAGATAATGTTCTTCAATTGTTCTCGAAACTGCTCTAACTCTCGGTCACTATTCAAGAAGTGTCTTTATTCACTTATCCGAGCAATGTTTAGAATATCCCGAACGCTAGCGGTTTTCTACCTTATGTTTCTTTCACTTACCGAGTCTATCTCTGGCGCTGTCAACAACCTATGACCGTGGTATAACTAGTTCATCAAACGTCATAAAAAAATGATCCTTTGTGAAGCATGCGGGTACTCTAAATATCTAAAACTAATAATTCTATGTACTCTATATACCGGATATGTAGACTAAATTAGATGACCAATCCATTTAACGTCAAATTTCTGTGTAAAATGAACATAGTAGTGTTGATTACTTAAGATAATAATCTGTAGAGAATGTTCTTTTTTACAAAGATTGTGTGGATTCGCAATATTTGAACAATATATTGGGTAATTGGATAGTAGGCTCATAATTATTTTCTAATTTTGGATTGTGATAAGACACCATGTATTTTAATCAATACATCTATCACGCAATTCACCTTCAATTTCTTCAACACGCGGTGTTCAGAATCTCTACACACTGCTTTGGCCGATAAATAGACGTCTGTTGACGTTGGGTGAATGGGACACAGTTTGAATCTGTCTGTATTACAATTGCCAAAATCCATACTTAGAAAACTCTCATTGGTTCCCTACTTTGCTGGGGCATTTGGAAGTCCACTCAGCACAGTTCTACCCTTATATCGGGTAATTGAACAAGCCTCCTCAGGAAAGCCTTTTAATAGTCTCGACACAAAGCAAGTCCTAGCCTACTTTTCTTGGTCTTGTAGTATACTTTTAGAAAAGTATAAAACTTGTCAGGAGATTTTTCTCCTCATTGTGAAAGCTCACTTTCCACAAACTAATTTAACTAACCTTTAAAAGTTGTATTTATAATTTCTAAAACTAGATAATGGAAGACTATACATTCAGATATTATAAAATACACTATAAAAAGATGGCGTGAACAGTACCTTACTAGCATAACGTTGGCCATCATGTAAGAAGCTGTATCTTTATTATTTGTTTTTCTTGCTAAACTCTCATAGATCTTATTACATAGAATGGTGCCTCCTCGCTAACAAATAATGGCTTAAATTCTTGGTTGCTTTGGTATATGTCCCTTAACTATAAAAATCAATGCAGAACTAGTTCATGTGGCGCTACAGGCTAGTATTTCCTATTATGCAAAACAACGCTCTGATACTGGGGGCATGAGCTCAAAATATCTGAAAAGAGCACCTATTGTTTTTTTAGTACTTCGGTACTAGCCGACGTATGCCCACATGAGACAACAATTCAACGGTGACATAAGAGAACTGGACCTCAAGCATAACAGTGGTAATATCGCGAGACACTAATGGCAGGTTTACCATGATGATGAATCATTTGAAATAGTCACGATATATATTTCTTTAGGTTAATCGTACAAGATAGGTAAACCGAATATAACACGCCTCTGCGCATACAATGACAATAGCTCTGGAAAGGTATAGTGATACAATTTTTAAACCGTAATAGTATGTAATCTCCTAGGAAAATGATTTTAACTCAGCAGTATTTGTTATATTATGTATTCCTGAATCTGAGGACACTGCTGATTGGCTCCGTGTTCAAATAATTTCAAGTGAGAGTAAATGCCGATAGGCACTATACGATGATGAGTCGCACATATAATCCCAATTATGTTGATACACGATACATATACCGCGTAAGAATAACCACGACAAAGATCTAGCCCACAGAAAAGATTGGGCGATGATTTGCGCTGGGTGGATGTTATGATCCAACTTCAGCTATAGTCCGAATGAGACTTTACTATTAAAAGAGTCAATGTCGGACCTACAAGAGATTTGTACAAGAGAAAATTACATTTAGTGTTATTTGTAACTCGTTATAATAAACTGTGTAGTATCTTCCTTTATCTCCCAGATATTCGTGAAAACTCATGCTAAGGTACAAGAATTTGAATCTTTTCTCAGAACGTGTTAAAGGTCTTCAAAAAATTTCGTGGCGAAATCGACAACTGATACCAGATTTGACAAACGAAGAAATATGTCATATATTATGTTTGAGTACTGTTCGTCAAAGAGATACACCTGAAGTTCATCTATAGTCTAAAACTGTTAGCAATATCCTGAATAAGATAATGTGTATGTACTGATTATCCTTACGCTTGGGGTGCTTGTTGTACGTCATAAAGAAGATCCAGCTTGGACGTTGAGAGCAAGTTGTAATTTATGTTGACTATTATGTAGATTAGAACTTAACAGCAATTATTGCCGATTTCTACAGAATTTGCAGATTAGAAGCACTGAAGTTATTCAATGGTTATCCTCATAAATTGTTAGAATGTATTGTCACTTAAACATTAGTCAAGATTCCAGGGTGTCTCTTTTACAAAATTTGTAATTGAACTCTGAACTGGAGTTCAAAATTATGTATCTCAAACACAGTTTATGAAAGGAGGAGAGCTTGGCGAGAAGTTATAAACCCCACTAGACGCTCCACGCTCTTCAACAATCACAAAGCAGAACACGGTCAAAGTTATGTGACATTACATGCTGTGAGACATTTTATAGAACACGGAGACCTGATGGTTCGGTACAACTCTTGGGAAAACATGGATATATAAGAAATAAAGAAACATAGTTGCCGACAACTTATTTCCAAACTTGGAGCAAAGATGACTGACTCACATCATTGTATTAAGGAGTCTGGTCTGCTGTTTGTGCATGTCGCGTGAATATGAATACAAGAATGTACGGTTCGAATAACGATACTCAAATGATAAACTGTACACAGCATGTTATTATGTGACCATCGTACAACCTTAAGTAAATTACTATATAAAACTAGACTACATGCTTATTGTATAAGTTTTTAGACTAATAGGATGAAACTGAGAATATTAATCAATATGAATTATTAAAAGAAACACGATTTTATGTAACATTCATTTTGAAGTGAGAGAAAAGTTACAGCCAAGACATCAGCAACTAAACACGATAACCTGTGGGATGAAATCGTTGATTTGATATCTCATATCAAAATATGTATTAATAATGTCAGAAATCTATTTACACATTCTCAAGTGAAGCATCCACGATGAAATCTTAACTATGCAGTAAATCATAAGCTATAAGTGAAGAGTATTTGGTGGTTGGAGAGTGATACTAACAGCGGGTGTAATGAGAATAATTCATGTCTCTTAGGTTTAAAGCACACTTCTCATAGATACAATTTACCTAAATATGCGTGATCATAACACAATGCACAATGTCTCAAAGTATTGGGTATTAATACATTATTCCACCATTCATCATACTAAGTGATAACGTTGAAATATTAAAAAACAGTCTTGAGATCACCGTTTTAATTAACGGAGTCTGCTGCATTGTGTATACGTTAGTGCTGTACACATACCCTATATGGAGAAAAGCTATAGGATGAATATAAATTAACGAAAATAAAAATAGATAATATATAGGTTAACCAACAACATTTTAGACTAGAGGTGTACTTACATATGGCTAAGAGTGCATGCTATCGACGCTACACGAGACAGGGAAATCCTCCCAAAGTTGCCATAACACATAAGAACGATTACACCACTTTCTCCTTCGGCGCCGCTATTTGATCATTTCCCGACCACGTCCTTAAGTTTCGAACTCCTCACCTATGTAATGGCCCTAGTAGTGATATTTGGAGTAGAGTATAGTCTCTGATATTGAAGACCAATAATATAAGAGTGAGTAAATTCATGATAATAAGATTTCTTAGGTCATCATCATGTGGTGTTGATGATAGCATCCCATTTTGATTCATTATGTTAATAAAATTCTACAATATTTTATCAATTAATAAGTAAGAAGTAAAATAGCTTAGTATAATAATATGGGGGTATGGAATATACAATATCACCTATAGCTCTTTCCAAAACAAGGATTGTGCTAATTATTCAAGAATTTCAATTATCATACTTCTACGAGAACTCATTATAATCACTTGTCGAGATTTATTAATTCGTTAACGGAACCGAAGGTTTTAGGATACATATAGAGTTGTCGAGCACTCATACCGACCATTCAAGGATACTCTATCCGGTTGTTTGTATAAATGCAGAGATCCTTTATCTCTGGTTGTATTTGACTCATGTCATTTTTCCAGTACATAAAAAAAAAAAAATAAAAAAACAAAAAAAAAAAAAACTGAAAAAGTCACAAGCATCATTGATATTCAGTAATTTTGTTTTCCCACGTCCGTCTGCCCACGATATCTGTAAAATTATTACCTCATAACAACTCACCACACATTTGTGATTCCGAGTATTTTTCAAAAGTGTCTAAGAAGTCTCCTTCGTGCACCGGCAGACAGTTGTTGTATCATCGCGAAGCTCTCGGTGTACAAGATGGTACTCTAGGTATTAAGGGTAATAACGTCACATTATCTGGTGCATAGATGAGAGACGAGTAGTATAATAAAGATTGCACAAATACTGTCAGATTGGGTGGAATTTGACGGATATCAACTTTGCTCGGCACAGACTCTATAGTAACCTCATAATATGGAGTACAACTTAGATCTCTTTGTTTAAATTTTGTCAAGCCTACAGTGGAGAGTGATTTTTCCACTGGCATTCACACAACTTAACAGTGTGAGCATGACGTGTATTACTCCAAGATTGTGCATGCTAGGATAAATTAATCGTACTATACATTAGCACCATCTACTAAACTTAACTTGGTCATTGAAGTAGTCATACGAGCAAGTTTATTTAGTCTTTCATAACATTAATAAAAAAATACACAAAATACAATAACCATAAAATTTCATCAAGCGTAAAAGTAACACATAGATCCATTCCCTAGCATTTCGAGCAGTAACTCAAATTAAACACATATCGACTGAGATATTTATACTATGCTCCATCAACTAAGGGTAATATATGTGTGTCGGGTTGCGCTATGTACGTTGGCGTTCTGGGTACAATTGTTATATAATTGGAGATTTTTAAGTCTTACAATAGAGAATTTATAAGCAGAAAAAATATTATGCTCGCGGATTTTTGGTCAACGCTACTGTATTAGGATGAAATGTCGCGTGTTTTGAGTTCCGTAGACGAACAATTCCGTTAACATTCTCGGTCTGAAATGAAAAGAAAAATAACCATATCGTATAAACAATGTGTATACTATGCAGGCAACACGACGAAATATACGATCTGGTTGCACCTAACCATGAACCAATATGCTTCCCGCTAAGGACACCCATCTTAGAGCTACCTAATAAGAAATCGTGGCTGTGGAATATGTGAGAATTAACAGGGTCTTATATCTCGAGTTTTTCGAAAAAGAAAATTACTATGAGTTAAATATCATGTATCGCAGAGTGGATAGTTTAATTTCGAGACAATTATCTCTGTATGTGAGTTGACGTGTAGATATGCCTGTAGGATTAGATATATAGAGAAGTGTAAAAGAGAATGATAGCCTACTAATTTGTTCTAATGGAACTTGTCGATCCAGATTAAAACTTGCAAGCTGAAAAATTAAATCCTTATAAATACCTTTCAAAGTACTATTACTTGAGTATCTTCTATTTGCACTTTAATAAATGCTCGGTTGGTTTTCATAGTACTTATCATACATAATAGAAAAGCAACTATATATTGTGATACTATCCAAAAGTAGTTGCAAGTTAAAACATTTTAGGTCTCTTCGTTAAATGAATATTGGGTGGAGGTATACCTAATAGGGGCTCAGTTAAGGATATGCTGACTAGACAAAATATATTCGAAATAACCAGTTATTTCCTTATATACTTTATATGTACATTGCATGTTGGTTGGTATGCATGTTTCATCACGTAAGCCGTAACTGACATTTGTGATTAGCATACAGTGTTATAATTTAACTGGACAACCTTCAGATTTTAATCAAGGTTTCCCATCTGCAAAGGCTCAAAATGTGGTACAGCCATTTAAAAATCCTTCAGATCTCTTACGTTCTCACTTATCTGGTAATTTGAGTGTTAAATTATGGTCTTCTACTATCATGGTTTCTATTTCGTGGCTGTCAGACGACTGACTAAAATAATTTTGTTTCGTGGCATATTTTATCGATTGTATTTTAGTTTTTTCTGAATAATGTAGATAACTCAGTAATAAGCATAAGCTTGTGAAAATACATAGGAATTCGATTACTTTTCGTCAATGAAGTCTTATGTGCATACTTGTTTTAAATCCCTTCTCCTTGGGTGCGCTTATTATTCTGACACTTCAGGTCGAGCAATCTGAATAAATTCTAGATTCAACATATAGATAGGCATAGTGCACATTTGCATGCCGGAGAACTTATGGGAAAGTGGTTGACATAATATAGTATCCACTTTATGTGCCCTATCAAACATGCCAGCAAAAACTGGAGAGACAACTTAGACAGTCCATCAACGAAATTAATCTTCAATAACTTGTGTAGTGTGACATCTATATCTCATTAACCCTAAAGCGATACGAATTGGAATCCCTGATGAATCACCATATAGATCTACTCGTCCGAAACGGTCTTGCTCTCATTGCTGGTTAAACGTCATTTGATCTGCCATCAATTCACATCTACTATAACTGCCTTATGCTTACTCTCATATCATAAATTCTATTTTTATCTATCCTCTTAGCTTACAGCAACGCATAAAGTCACATACGAAATCCTATATTTACCTTTTGCAAAACTAGCAGAATTGATTGAAATTATTTTCAGCTATATATCTAGTATCCATGTAAATGGCAAATAAGAGCTCCCAACATAATGTGTTAGATTGATAACAAAAATGAATACCGTCACACACTTTTCTCAACACTGTAATAGCTAAAGAAGTCTATCTCTGAGTAAAAATCTGGAAATTGGATTAAGGGTCATAGCCCTACACATTGCATCGGTGAACCTCTCTCAACAAAGCTAAACTGTGCAGATAGATCGTTTAGGTAAACAAAGTAATTATATTTTGTTAGTGAATATATTTCATACCTAGTCAAAACATCGATGGGATATAAAAATATTCGAGGTTTCAATTGGTTGAGTGATATGAGTGTGTGGCCTATTTCTGATCGAGTCCCTAGAAACTTGAGCGGTTCTTTCTATCTGCAGTTTGATTAAAAACAAGGGTTTACCATTCCAGCAATGGCACATTTAACGTTTGTTACCAGTACGTTAACGACTTTTTCAACATGTTTTAATTCAAGTTGTTGGGAGTTCCAAATGAAAACTCGTTTCGTGTTCTCAATTGTTCTGTGCTTCGTTTCTTAAATAACAAAAAACGTTACGTCTGGTTTATGCGTGTGATAGCTATTTATGGGACCAAAAAATAAGTCCAAGTGATAATTTGGTTTTCACACCAAACAGCCGCAATAAGTCTTTATATAACACAATATGTGTTCAATTCTCTTCAACTTAAATCATTACATGTATTGAGAAAAGTAGTAGATAATGTGAATATTTATACAAAAAAATAAATGGCGGTTCTTGATAACTCATAAATTTAGTGATACAACATATTATTAAGAGATAAATAGAATACTTTTGAAATTGGCCCATTCATTTGGTTATCTGCATCGCTAGAGATAGATTTCAATATGCATTAAATGTACCAATAAGTATTGCCAGGTAGGTGCCATTCTCCCACCGAGGTGTAGTGTTCGTCAATGGTCCCGCAAAGAGCATTCACTCGTAATGGGTGTCCTGAGAAGAGTTTTGTCCCGAAGTTAATACAAGTGCCACCGTCTGTTGTGCGGATCTTGTGAGGTTGTGAACTGAACGCTCAGGACCTCTCGTTGCACCTTGGGGTCTGAGCCAAAGTAGCCCGAACACATGGTTCCCCAATAAGAATCTGCCAGATGCGAATTGGTCTGACAACACGCCAAAAAGTGCGATGGGTCTTTAACTAGTCATCCGCGCCAAAGCTCGATAAATTGCTGAATAAAAGGTACAACCAGCACGAGTAATGAGGAGGTTACGCGAGTTTACTTCATCATCACAAATTTCTGGATCTTCCTTTATCTGGTCCGTTTCGTCCTCGAATAACACATATCTCCGTCAGGAGAGCAAACATGAACCGATCTTATATTGAGTCTGAGATGGTTTTGCGTTGGTGTCAAATAAACGTGACGCGCTTATAACTTCACAAACGTTACCAGAACCACCATCAGACCTTTGGTCGCTGAAGTAGACACAATAGCACTTTTGGCGTCGCGTAAGCTTAAAACAAACCATCCGCATTTGGCAGCAGACATCGAGGATATGGAACAAATGACTAGACACCATCACGGGTTGACACCAATCGCAATTTTGGGAGTCTTGCCATATAAATATATATATATGTTATATATTATAATATTTACTTATATACTAATATGTTACACAATATGATACTATATAAGGTATATACATTATTGTGCTTCAACATCTAGGCTTCCCATCAATACATTTTCCCAAAATACTGATCAGATTATAACTTACATCCTGGGACAGCTGTGGAATATTTGACTTTTTTGACCCAAAGGGGTTCCATTCTTTTCTAGGAAAAGTTTTAAGGTTTCACCCAACCCAAAACAACTAATAACTAAATAATAAGAGAAAGCTCGGCCAATATGTGTCACTATTGAAGAAAGATGATGTACACCATGAAGTATTCCTGGTGATAGGGGACGAAGTGTATACCGGATAAGTACTCGTGTCACCTGCCGAATATGAGTGCCATCAATGCAGCGATGAGCTCAAGGTCAGTTCAAATAGTTGTGTTGAAGGCCTATTGTAAATAACAAACATAAGTATACGTAATAAGGCGGACCTCAATAACTGAACAATGTCTATTTTAAAGGTGTTGTATAATCAAATGAGACAAAATCGGCCGTCTAACGTACCTTATATCAATGACAAGATCAAAATGATTAGTTTATTTTGGAATCCATGTAATTGTCATTCTGTGAGCAAGCATAGCAAACGTCCACGATGTCGCAAGCGGTCATTGATTTCAAAAGTACTAGCATAAGTCATACGAACAGTCATCGTATGTAGTAAAAAAACTTCACTTATTCGCTAAACTGGCTCCATGTGGTGCAACGTCATCTGCCACACTAAGTTTTCATTGAGTTTATTTTTTCGGGCGAGTTACCAGTTTTGTGGAGCATTCATCAGTGTTTTCAACGTATTCTGGTTATAATTGGTTTTAATCTCTGACTATAGAATAATATCAAACTAACAAAGTAAATATATGCCGATAAACTACAAATTGTATACACCTTGAATGTACAAGAATATATTAATCAAACTAGAGACCATGTACATTTTCGCAACATCTTAAATTATAAATTATAATCAGTTTCATCCTTTATTTTGTTATCATATCCATGTATTTGTTGTAAGATTTATCTTGCAAAGAGTTCTGAAAATCTCAATTTCAAATACATTTTCAAGATTGGAGGATCGTTCAGGATTCATAGCACATGTGCTATTCAAAATGTTGAATATCCATTAACAAAAATTAGTGCAATCAACATAATCCAGTACAACTTTTAAGTTATAGAGTCGAACAGTCACATTTTAACTTATATAAACGTTGTACACCGATTTAGTATTAATATTCTCTGAGCTGAGCTTGTAATATCGACAGGCACAACAATTTACAAATTCGACTTAAAAATTTCAAGGCCTTAAATGTAATTGAAACGTCAATCGACGTAAATGCCCAATTCAGTTAACGAAATCAACAACAAAAATTTCTAATGCGATATTTGTGTTTTATGCGTCGATGGTGGCCTGTTGGCTTGTATTTGTATTTAAGCCCTATCATAGATTAGATAGTGATTATAACATGAGATAAGATGTATTGATATAATTGGGACAATTTAGAATTATGGTAGCATAGAATAGATATGATATTAGACCTTACGAGATTGATCACTGTTTCGTTATTCTTGCAACTTTACAATATAGATACAGTTATAGATAAATAACATTTTCCATCATTCATAAATTTACGCAAATTCCTCAGGG
>CAJDSM010140163.1:0-11371 GCA_903981925.1 Ostrea lurida | reverse complement strand
AATTCACTATGAGGTGAAGTATATGAGTTTATGTGGAATTGTTTCGAGAACGGTTATGGAGTCTTGTAGGGGAGGATATGGTTTGTATGGAAACGTAGCAAATACTTGTATTGGTAAGGAGCTTGACAATTTTTCTTTCAATATGGAGGAAAATAACAAGTATATATGGATTATCTGGGGAAGAAACCTAGAATTTTTTATTGGGAAACAACGGCTACGTTTTCTCATACTCAACTGCTGAGACAAGTGCGACAAGGGGCAAAGCACCTCACACGTGAGGCAGATTTGTTGTAAAGTGGCCATAGAGAGCCTATAGACGTCTTTTGTATTTACGGGAACATAACAATATTTTATATTTTTTTAGCATAATGCTCAGTGGCGTGCTATGTATTTTCTAAATACGTCTAGTTTTGGCGCCTAGCTTCTTTCCTGTGAACCCTGTTGACAATATACTTGGGTGACATGTCTCATATATATTATTTTCTTTATGAGGTTATCAGCAGTAATATTTGTTATCAATTTCCTCAACGTGGAAGCAACATTTTGAACATTTTTTCCAATATAACTCCTTAGGATTTATCAGTTTTTTCATCAGCATTAGACCTTTGGTTACTAAGGGCGTTATTTACTGAATGGGTTTGACTTTATTTCTCATAGTATTATTTAGTACCAATGAGAAATGCATGCATGCACTGGATATTTAAAGGTGGTGGATGTAATCTATCTAGTATACGAAAACGATGTGCAAAACAACCATCGGCGCGTAGGTATAAGTGGATTGCATCCTTTATTATATATAAAATAAGACTTTTATTATTTCTAAAAATATAGAAATACACCTGACCACAGAACTGCTATGAAATTAATAGAGAAATGAATGCTCTGAGCAAGCTAGAAGATACTAGGGAGAATTTGACACGAGGGATGTAATGGATTGCCTGAATATTTTACAAACAAAAAAAAAATGTGTTCCCCATAGAAAGTTAAAAGTTAGCAGTTCGTCCACTCCAGAGCGGATTAAGATGTGAACGGGACCGTCTTCGTCGGATGAAAGGTAAGAATTTTCTAAACACCTAATGATGTGATCTTATATGTTAGCATTAAGGCGAGCTATTAGGGGATTCAATGGTATACATGCGTAAAATCAGGAAATTCTGCTATAAATATATTCATACTTTTCTCATATATTGTAAGTGATACTGGCAAGGAAAAGCGAGGAATCAAATTTTATGAACATGGTAGTTTGGAAAGTACTGTCAATAGGACTATTTTAAACATTGGTAGTAATTTATATTCAAGGAATCTTTAGAGTAATGCAAAAGATTGAAGATACAGAACGACCCCGGGGGGTACAATGATGACCCACAATAGGGATGTTTACGGATCTAGTTAGTAGGGAAATAATCGTACTTGAATTCTCTCTTCTTCATATTCGATTGCGAGAGGTTGGAAATTTTATAAGCTTCACTCACTTGGGAATCTGGTGAGCATATTCTTTCAATGGGTGTAAATCTTGGAACCAGTCTATGGTTATGATGATTGGGGACTTACATTTGGGGAATTGTATAAGGGTTTTTGCAATTAGACTTTATACAAAGGGGGAATGTTAAATACACTGTACATAATATCTAGGAGACCCACTCGCTCAAGACACATTGGTATCCCAGAAAAAAGTTAACATTCTAA
The DNA here is from genome assembly GCA_903981925.1 of Ostrea lurida. Classification (NCBI taxonomy): domain Eukaryota; kingdom Metazoa; phylum Mollusca; class Bivalvia; order Ostreida; family Ostreidae; genus Ostrea; species Ostrea lurida. Next base: position 9,685 of record CAJDSM010140163.1, on the reverse strand, counting down.
TTTGTACTTGTGAAGTTCCCTTTGTGCCTACATACGCTAGATTGTAATAGAAAATACAATTATGTCACTATGATATTGTAAGATTTGTTGTTTTTACTCAATACTGTCGGAATTTTCCAACTCTCATATTTTGTAGATTGTTTTCACAAGTTACAGAGGCAAAGACACTTTGAGTATTAAGTAGAGATGAAATGATTGATATCTCAACCAACAGATTTGTAATTTTATCCTAATTGGTATATACTGATCCAATCCTAACTTTCATAGTACTTGGATTTTTCTAGACACGTCAACATCGGGGGTAACAATGATGAGTTGCTTTCTTGAAAAATTAGGGGCCAAAGGCTCTAGATGGATATATTGATGAAATACACAGGTAAATATTTTAATTTAATAATAACTTTGCATTCTAAACAAGCACATGATGAAGTATGATTCTGCTCACGAGTACAAATGCTTTCTGATCATGTTGTAAGTATAAAAAAAGGAAAGTTGGCTTCATATATCACTCAGATATCCTCGTTGCAGGGTCGAAATTATCAGTGGTGTTCTGGGCATAGTCTTAAACAAGAAGGTGGGGAAAATATCTACATGAAAGTTACACATGGGACCAATTATACTAGGTGGTGAAATGTATTTTAGATATAATCTTTTGCATCTCTAATATGGAGAAACCAGTAACGAAGGTTTTGAGTTTATTTCTAACACTGGAATCCAAGCTGATTCTGAATATGAAGTGAGAATGTTATAGCAAGTTAAAGTTTGTTTAAGTACCATCCACACCTCGCCTGCCCTTCCGTGGAGGTTTTGGATCACCATGTGCAGCAACAAGACGGGGTAATTACGTTAGTGCTACTACCGCGGCTTCTTCTCTAGTGAAGCAGTGCTCAGGTGAAGCGTTACGTGGCCCATTCGGGGTCCGCTTGGTCATGACTGTCTCTTAGCTGGTAGAGGATTGAACAACCAGCGAACATTGTAATCAACGAAAACTTGTATTTAGTGGTTTGATGATTCTGTGTGGATGTTGATTTCTAATGTGTTCAAAGGTTGATTGCTCGTATCATTATCGGCTGTAGATCAACAGACCCAAACTTTGTCAACCAAATTTGTCAAACAAGCTTATTTGGTTAAAGTAGCATATATAAAGCCCGCTTTTCTTACAGACGCTAGAATATGTTAAGATGTGTATTTAGTTGAGTGCTGAATGCTTACGTTCTGAGTCTCAAAGATGAGTTCTTGCTGTACCGTGCTGTCTGCTCTATCTGACGTTTCACATGGTTTTTCGTCAGACACCATTGGGGACTCGCTGCAGCACTTTTAATCAAACTCATGGCGCAGATCATTCTTGTAATTGGATCAAATGAATGCGGTCATGCTCTCTCTCATCGTAAAGGGCGAGATAATCAAAGAAAAAAAGAGTAAGGATCAATGTGAAAGGTGCAGAAGTCTGAGCTCTCTATGATAATATAAATCTGTTGTGAGACACCAGGTGGCAGAAATGGTGGAATGTTATGTTAGTAAATTCAAGCGTTATCTTTTCTAATCGATGGCCCGAAGCATATCACTGTGATATTGGCAAACAATGGAATTCTCATTTTATAGGATGAGTTCGACAAAAGTATTCACGTATGATGTTTAAAATTGTATACAAGTTGATTGGTACTAAGGTGGTCAGTCAAATATAAAATTGAAGAATAATCCCTATAGTCTGAGAACGCATTAATTTAAATTAACGCATTTCCGCGCATATGCGACAAAGTCTTCGCATATTTACATTGAAAAAATAACAGGGCCTGATTCAAATCCAGTGGCGCATGCTACGTATAACTCAATGAATAAGGCAGTCCATCTTGGCTACGTCTCAAATTCGAGTCTATGCAATTCAGCGCCCTGCCTTGACCTGCTCCGAGTGGATTGGGTCAATCAGTGGACCCAAAAAACATTGTAAGAGGCGATTACAGTTTTACATGCGAATATACAAAAATAGACGAATCAATATAAATTCTGTTTTAAGAGTAGCAAGGCTTGCTTCACAGAGTTGTCCTGGATACATAGAGGGTTTTTTTTAAATTAATTCAATTATTAGCCCTGGAGGTTAGGTATGGATCTTAAGCTTTGCATTTGCCACTCTTCAGGAACCAATATTTCATGGACGAAGATAAAGCTGACTTAAAAAATTATCTAAAAATATATCCCCCCCCAAAAAAAAACCCAACCAACAAACAAAAACAAACAACCAAAGCAATACAACAATAACCCTAAACAAACAAAGTATGACAAAGTGATTCCACGGGTGATGTTGTGTATTCAATAGGGTATCGAACAAATAATGAGAGCATGAAGGTAACTGTATTTCTTGATTGTAAGTAATCGATTACAGTATATTGAGAATCATCTAATGTAAATTCCACAAAAATGCAAAATAAACCATTGAAAACAATGTTTAGTCAATATATTAGGAACATCTCCCATATTGGTTGGTTTGATATGTTTATATCCATCGAGTGGTGATGGTTCTTCTAATCCCCGAGTTCCTGGCGAGGGGATAGGAAACAACATCAACGAGATGGATAATAATTATATCAAACCAAACCCATGGGAGGAGGAAGAGTTTTTTATCAACCATGTTACCCCCTTACCTTTCTCTTTTATCTTGTCTGCAATTACATTGAATTTGTAGCCATATGTATTCACTTTTAAGCTACACCAACGTCACAAGAAAGAGTGCTACGACAATACACAATACAATCATGTATTTTGAGCAGAATCGATTTTTTGTCAATTGCTGCATAAAATTTAAGCAAGAAAAACTTTCACAATATTAATATTTTATTCTTTAATGAGTCAGTCGTCAGAGTCAGTATATTTGTACACAAACGACGTAAATTTTACGTACGTTTGTGACGTCACAATTGACCAGTTGGCGTAGGAAAACACAGTGTAATAATTAGAATTTATGTTATGAGTGATATCCACGGGATAAAGGAGTAAACATGTGATAAATTTATATACTGTAACATAGTAGTTTTTATATGAAGTTGAAAAATAAGTGAAATAAAATATTGAAATAGAGTATGAATGTTGTTGAATGTAAATATAAAATGTTTTTTTTTTTATGTTATGCCTTTCTGGTGCGAGCATGCCTCCGAGAGATACGGCTAAGCGATAATTTCCGAAATTTACTGATATTGGGCGTCAGGAAATTTTATTGTCTTAGAGAGACGGCCGTGATTAACTGCTGACCTACATTATGAAATAATTTATCTTAATCTATCATAAGTATCGAGGGTCATCAGTGTAATTTCATTACTCTATTAAATCGAGTCGCGGTAGTTAATGTATCTTATCACGCTTTTGATAAATAATATGAGGGTTTTTTCCCTGCGAATTTAATAATCAGTATATGAAATCTGATATTTCGTAGTACATTTGATCTATTTTCGCACTGATTGATTGAGGTTCTACGCCATGTTGGCAATATTTTAGCCATTTTACGGCGACTATCTGACATATATTCGGTTATGAGTCCTGTAGTTTCCCAGACGGCCCCCAGTGACCGACTCTTCTTCGAACATCAGGAAAACGACTTTGCTTGTCAAGGAGATTGTGATCACTCTTTATTCATATCAGCCTAATTTTGGATTTTGTTTAGACATAACCTTAGTTTTTGCTCATTGGAATTCATATTAGAGAACAAAATAATCCATATATTAAAGTTATTTTTAAGTACTTCAGCTGTTTATCTTTATAATAGATAATGTAACCCATACAATACTTCCTTGTGGAACGATCATATCTTGTTCGAAAATCATTGTCACATTAAAATGCATTTATTCATAGTTCATTTGTTTGTTTTTATCGATTTACAATGGAGTAAATCGAATGCTCCTTTACCCTGCATGTTTTGGACCTCTATTTGTAAATATCCCTTATTATGCCTGAGCAGTCTATTGGAAATTAAACCGCCAGTTCGCTCTCTCAGTCGGAAGTGGGTTGTCCAGCGAGAAGGACGCATTCACCTTCTCATAAAGGACCCTATCTACCTGATCAAGACTATGGGCTCACGGCGGGTGTGACCGGTCAACAGGGGATGCTTACTCCTCCTAGGCACCTGATCCCACCTCTGGTGTTTCCAGGGGTCCGTGATTGCCCAACTCTTGTTTTTGTATTCTATTTAGGACTTACGAGATTGATCACTGTTCGTTATCTTTGCCTTTACGTTGGATAACGTCAATGATTTTCATTTTAGCGCTCATGATATGAGTTTGTGTCTTTTTTTTGTATTTGATAGAATTATAACTAAATGTGCTTTGTTTGTAATGAAAATTTGCATATAAATAAAATAAGACATGAATNTGTGCTTTGTTTGTAATGAAAATTTGCTTATAAATAAAATAAGACATGAATTTAAACAAAAATGTTAGTTTCATATACTTTATCAATGTTTGTCAGTTTTTATCAAGGTTGTCCACGAACTTTACGGACAACCCTCGTACATGTCCTACATTGTTTCACATGTTTTGACCAACATTATTTGGATTAAAATCGGTGTTTGCAAACAACAATCACTCAGTCGTCTATTCAGAAGATAAATCAAGTAACTTGTCCAGCTTTCCACGTATCTTGATACTATAATTCCGCGCTATAAATGGTTTTCTTTTTTAAAAAAATGAAAATATCAAATACCTTTTCATAATTCCTAAATATCAGTCAAACTTAAACCGAGACAGTTGCCCGAGTCATGTACGTCTTGTACATCGGACCATACACCTTTCAAGACTTGAATCGATTCAAAGGTGTGTAAAATGTGTTATCAAACAGATTACAAAATAACGTGTATTGATTCTAATCTTCATTTTAAAGTGGTAGTAAAGCTATATGTATCTCGGTGCAAAGCACTAGGGGCATACGTCGTTTGTCTGTCCGTCCGTCTGTATCACGGATTTTAATTTACTTACCTGTGTCTGGTATTTTGAAGACGGAGTTTTTCCACACAATGGTGACGATGATTATGTAGCATATGGTAATTATAATGGCAGGGACGAGGAACATAGCAATGGCACTCAATGTAAAATATATCTGGAAAAAAAAAGTATCCTTATTGTTAAGCTTCCTATCCACTTTCATTATGTTTAGTGCATTCTATGAACGATATTGATAATTATGTATGAGAGGTGACCAAGAGTCTGGAGCCTAGTCCGGGACTTGTATAAAATTATTTACTTATTTTAATACATATGTAGCTTCAGTTGTAAAATACTAAGGGGGTGGGGGGTGTTGTTAATTCTGGAGCAAGGTAAATTTTCACTACTGGCCCTTATAAAAAAAATATGAATCTGGCTCAATGGTTATATCATTGGTGGTACTGGACATTTTCAGCTGGGTGAACATATACAAAATAGCGACTACGGATCTTTAGTATGGAGCGCATTACCCTTACACTAAAATTCTGCTAAGTTTAATACACCATCTTTAAATGCTGCATTGTAAATGCAATATTTTACGAACTAATCCTGCAATAATTTCAACAACAGATGGACTGACAGTTTAGCTTAGCAACATGTGGATCTTTCTACAAATGCAATATTTTGAAAATATTCTATTGATTTTTTTTTATATCCGTCTTCCTACCGTATTTTGTCTATTTATCGGTTGGGTTGTAAATGGTGTGCGGATAGGATATCGATTTGAATATATTTTATCGTCAAGTAAACACAGTCATCGGGGACAGGTATACAGATTTCTTCCGGATATTCTTACTGTGTTTGGCATCATTCTGAGTGCTTGGAATACCACATTTTTAACGTTACCTGTATGATACCCGAATTATCAAAGAATAATTTTGCATGAATTAGCGTGATAGTGTTCTATAACCAAATAATAGTACCACTCTTCGTCTAGGATCTGTTCTATAATTTATTTTCCAAAATAAATCCCACCAATAGGCTCCATCCTATCCGTGCATACTAACTCACAAACATTAGCATTTTCTCACATTCATTTATAGTTGCCCAAGATACAGAATAGCGACCAGCTTTAACCTCTCGTCCAAACATTCATGAAACTGCCTCCAAGTAAAAATTGAACAGACGTAAAGCGGTCATAAAACACCATTAGAAACGTGTTCTAAGTTAACTTAGAGCAGACGTATAGACGCGTCATGACGCGTTCTAATTAACGTCCGAGGCTCGTCTAGAGATTAGAACAGCCTCTTAGCTGCCTATTTTCTAGAAGCTAGTCCGGTCAAGAATAGAACAGCTCTGTGTAGTATAGTAATTAATTGCTTTGGACACTGTCAGTGTCATTTTAAAAATCACACGTGAATGGTCAGTTGTCAGTGAAAATAGCCGCCCGTGAAATTGCGACAAAAGATGACGCTTGCTTGTCTAACTCTTATATCCCTTTCAGCGTGAGCACCCGTGGGAATCCGGTCGTTTGTCTCAGATCCCTTTTGCGTGTCCGTAAGGCGATGAAGGGCGGATTGAATGGATATACTTCGAATGAGCCGGAAAAACCGAGTCCCCCGTTCACAGCAAAGTGTGGCACGATAAATAATCCCTCCCTGCTCAACGGCCACGAGCATAGGCTCTAAAAGTTTTGCGCAGCCCTTCGCCGAATTGGAGTCTCTATAATGAGTGAAAATATTCTCGTCGTGGGACGAAAACATATAAATCAATCAATCAAATCTTTCGCGCTGACATCGTTCGAGGGTGCCGGGTTAGAATCGGACCCCAGCTTCCCCTTGCATGTCGTAAGAGGCGACTGAATGGGGCATGTCTTCGATGAGAACCCAAAAAAAAATGCGTCAAAGACAGAAATGGCCGGGTTGCTGTAAATATGTTCGGTAAACAGGAAGTGAGGTGTTCGGACAGGTTGAAATCAATAAACAGAAGGCGATAGCCACGATATGGCCAACCGTGTGATGGATAAGCAAGGTCATGAGTCTACATATAATTAAGCTAGAGTAAATGTTACGCAAAATTCCGCGTTATTAAGAATAAACTGGACGAAATATTCAAGTCGGTAAACAGGAAGTTAGATGTGGGAACTGTGTCTGAAATCGGATCCCAACGATATGTGACCTACCACTGATGATAATGTTTAATGTCATGAGGCTACGATAGTGTAGTTAAATGAGAAAGTGTTACACGAAATTATTTCCCCGCCCCCACGCCAATTCTCACATTTTAGAAGCCGGTTTTGCGCATCGTGCAACCGCGGCCAGAATTACCGAGGCCCCGTGTGTATAGCGAAGTTGTGGCACGTAATAAAGATCCCTCTCCTGGGCCCAAGGCATTTACACTGACCTAATTTTGCAGCCCTTCAACCGCAATGGGTGACGTTTCCATTTGAGTGAAATATTCTCGAGTGGGACGATAAGCAATAAATATCAATCAACTTTCCTAATGGACGCTGGTGCATTCGACAAAACTCGGAACATTGAGGAAAAGATGATAATATTCCAAAAGTATGATTGAAAAATAAGTTTGGTGGCGGATGGCATCAATTCTCTTCTTCAATTATCGTGTACATGCACTGTTTAATAGCCAAATTTTGAAGAAATTACCGAGGACGTTCAAGATCTTGGTAATCGAACCCCCTTTTCGATTTCTGGGGTTTGGGGGGCGGGTATGGTATAATTTTTTTAAAATAACCAAACCAGAACTTAAAGGTTGATTGATTGATTATTTCTTGTTTACGTCCCATCGCGAAGATATTTCACTCATATGAGAACGTCAAGTGTAGGGCTACAAAATTTTGCCCGCCGCTCAGGGCCTTAGAGCAGGAGGGATCTTTACGTGCTAACCCAGCTGTGTTTTTCCGGGTTTCACCCAAATACTGCCCGCAGGGATGCTGGGACCTATTCTAACCCGGACCCACGGTGAACTTGATTGATTGATTATTTATTGTTTTATGTCCATCGATAATATTTCATCAATACGAGAAACGTCACCATTACGGTTTAGGCGCCTTACCGGCACTTTTGAGCAGGGAGGGATCATTTTCGTGCCACACCTGCTGTGACACGGGACTTCGGTTCTTTCCTGGTCTTCATCGAATCGTTCAACTCTATCCCACGAACGCACCCCAAGGGGATGCTAGGGCCCTATCTACTAACCGCACCCCCAACGGTGTCCGGGTAACTTGAAGGACAATTAGCGACGAAAAATAACTTATAAATACTCCGAGTAAACTCTCAAAGATCCCGCCGCCCCATCATATTTATGCTCACTTGAGTCACTCCTAGCTTGAGCACAAGAAGACATATGGTCCGACAGAATTCCATGTTTAGAAAAACTTACGAATTCCAGTTTAGAAAAACTACACAGTTTGAACCTTGCTGTTGAGATGAAGGACAAGGTTATAAGCAGAGGTCATGAATATAAGTGATACACCACATGCCACATATAATCAGGTCAGAAAATTATACCTTGACTTTGAGGTCAAAGTCTATATACACCGCATATGTTAGTTATGGTATGCCTACGGCGAAGCACAAAGAAGTTATGGCTGGACACCAATCTGCATACACAGACGGACAGACAGGACAGAGTAAAGACACATCGATGCATCCATGTGCCAAATATAGAAACCTATAGGCTGCGTATGAAAAGAACGTATGGCCAGAACACAAATTCATGTTAAAAAACTCTAAAATTTGTTGACGTGTCAAAGGTCAAACAGAGGTATGAATTACAGCGACACATCGTCTCAAAGTGATACACCCATATCCAAATATTGTGTGCCTACTCAAAGAACAAAGTAAGTTATGGCCCGGACACGAATCTGCACTACAAACAAACGAACGGACTGACAGGCAGACATGAATTCCTATATAACCCCCCCCCCAACTTTGTTTTGCGGGTGTAATTAATTATAATTCTCGATCTTAATATTTAAAATGTTCGGCATTTGAACAGTTTCCAATTGAAATTGAGGACAAACTGCGTAATTCTAAGGCAGAGGCGGGGCACTGTTCTAGGCGCAGTCTAGGCCAGTCATATATATTCATCATGCAATGGTTCTAATCTAGAAAGCTCTTTTCTAGAGCAGTCAGGATTTTGACCCAGAACAGTCAGGATTCTATTCCAGAAAAGTCGTAGAACAGTTCTAGAGCAGTCAGCAGAGCTGTTCTAAGTTAACTTGGAGCAGTCCTAGAGCTGTTCTAAGTTATAGAATGATAACAAACAGTGATCGATCTCTTAAGTCTCAAACTGAATGCAAAACAAAAGTTTGGGAAACACGGGCCCCTGGACGCGCCAGAGGTGGGATCAGGTGCCTAGAAGGAGTAAGCATCCCCTGTCGACCGCTCACACCTGACGTTTGCCCATTGTCTTGATCAGCTAAACGGAGCAATCCGTGGTCAAAATCAATGTGTGAAAAATGTATTATCAATGGCTATGAATACGTCAGACAACATTTGACCCGATGACAGATTGTATGGGCACACTAGATCGTTACAACAGCCATAGAATTTGCGAATTGCTGCCTTTAAACGTGACTGTGGAAACCCCTGCAACAACATGTTGTTTGTAAGTAGCCCGACTCGATTCAAAAGCTGATCATACGCAAAACAAGCTTATGCGTATCGAATAAGCTGAGAAACCTACACATCATATGCACGTGATGGAATGTTGACGATGGAGAAACTGATATCGTGGAGTTTGTTTGATTGATTATTTAC